>KZ807144.1:244672-259861 GCA_000696205.2 Oncopeltus fasciatus
AACTTTTTTTTGTTATTTATTTATTTATTTTTATAGCTAACATGAAAAGCTTAACAGTAACAATTAGATAACATATAATTTAACATTACAAATAAATATAATAAATTATGGTAATTGGATAACAATATGAATAAATTTTTAAATGTAATTTTTTTTTTTTTATACACATACATACATCATGCATTGAGGCATACATTCACACACATATTACATCAGATTATGAGATAACATACTATTTTAAAGCTGTCGACTAGAGTACTGATAAGTCCATGCAGGAATAAATCATATGTATTTTAGAAGACCCGTCCTTTTTAGAATACTTAGGAATTTTTCAACTGCTGAGGTGTTGTTTCCGAGCCAGTCTGTTAGTTTCCTGTTAATACCTTCAGCTGCAAAATGAAGAAGATATTCTGGGCATTCCTCTACTATGTGCTTGACGGTTAGTTGGACTTGGCATTTGCTGCACTTTGGGAGTGGGTCCTTGTTTATTAGATAGATGTGCGTCAATTCTCATTCGCGTCAGTGCTACTTCCTCTCTTCTATTTCCACGAATCGAACTGTCCCATTGCTTAGTCGTGTCCTTAATTTGGCGCAGTTTATTTCCAGATGATTCAGACTTCCAAGCGTACTCCCAATCTTGATCCAATAGGAGGTTCAAACATAGCAGCTGCTTCTTTGGCTGCTTTGTCAGCCTTTTCGTTGCCGGCAATGCCAATATCTGAAGGGAGCCAAAGAAAATTAACAGGTTTGGACTGCAAAGTTAATGTCTTAATGAAGTGAAATACTTTAGAGGTCAGGGGACTTTTTTTTATTATAGTTACCTATTCTTCTTAGGCTAGACAGAGAATCAGTGCATATTAAGACATTTTTTTTCCGGAGAGACAATTGCTTTATATAATGCCATGGAAATGGCTTGCATTTCTGCAGTATATATGGAGGTTAATGGAGAGAGCTTCTGCCTTATGATGTTCTTGCACCAAACCACCGCTATGCCAACATTGTCTTCGCATTTTGAGCCATCGGTGTATATTACCAGCCTATCTGTATATGAATTTATTATTGCTTCGGCTTTACGACAAAGTTCCTTCTTTGGGATGTCTTTCTTTAGGGATATCAGTCGCATATCTATAAGTGGTGCTTTGTACATCCATGGTGGTTCGTTTGCATCATTGTATTGATGATTTATCTCCGGAATTGAGCCAACTAAGTTTCGGTGCCTTATGCCTAGGGGTGCCGGATGATTTAGTTTTTCACTATAAAGTCGGAGGTTTTTGGGATGAAATATGTATTCATATGCTGGATTTGAATGTTGGAATATGACTCTTGAGAGGTAGGAAGAAAGCAATTGTTTTCTTCTTGTAGAAAGTGGTGGGCAACTTGATTCTGCACAGAGGCTTGTGATCGGGCTTGTCCTGAAAGCCCCAGTTGCTAGGCGGATTCCTGTATGATGAATGGAATCAAGACATGAAAGGACGCTGCTTCTAGCTGAAGAGTATACTAAGCTGCCGTAGTCTAGTTTCGAAAGTATGAGACTTTTGTATATCATAAGCAGTGATTTTCGGTCAGCACCCCATGTTGTTTTGCCAAGAACTTTCAGCAAGTTTGTTCTTTTGTGACATTCTTCCTTAAGGTATCTGATGTGGCTAGCCCAGTTAAGTTTATAATCAAATGCCATTCCTAGAAACCGGACTTCATTTGTAAATGAAATTGGCTGGCTATTTAAAAACAAATCTGGAATCGGACTTGGGCGCCTTTTCCTTGTGAATAACACACATTTGGTTTTGCCGGTTGAGAAATTTCGGTTATTTAATCTAGTCCAGGATTCCAATTTGTTAATAGTATTTTGCAGAAATCTGGTTGCCCAATGAACGTCTCGGAAAGGGAGAAATATTTTCAAATCGTCTACAAATAAAGATTTGCGGATTGTAGGTGGAATCTGGTCTACAATTGAATTAATTGCAATGGCAAATAAAGCGCAGCTTAAAACGCTTCCTTGTGGAATGCCAGTCAGTATATTTTTGCTGTTCGACAATTTGCTCCCTATTCTCACTTTTATTGTTCTGTTTTTTAAGAAGGAATCAATAAATTTTGGTAGCCTTCCACGAAAGCCCCATTTGAACAATTGGTTGAGAACCTGATTTCTTTTCACAGTGTCGTAGGCTTTCTCGAGGTCAAAGAAGACTCCTATTGCCTCCTTTCCCTCTACAAAAGTATTATATATCTCCGCTTCCAATGCAATAAGATGGTCCATCGTTGATCTACCTTTTCGAAATCCGCATTGAACTTCCGAGAGAAGATTTCTCTCGAAGAAGACTTTCGAGGGTCCATAGAAGGCGCTTGTTAATTATTTTCTCGAGAAGCTTGCATAGGCAGCTAGACAGAGATATTGGCCGGTAGTTGTCAATATTTTGTTTATCTTTACCAGGTTTAGGTATTGGTAATATAATTGTTTCTAGCCATTGTATTGGAAGCTCGCCTTTGTCCCATATTTTATTGAAGATGTGTAAAAGAATCATTTTTATTTGAGGATTAAAGTGCTTTATCATAGAGTTATGAATTTCATCATTTCCTGGTGAGGTGTCTTTAAGTTCAGATATTGCAGAGTAGAGTTCTTCATAAGTTATAGGTCTATTGTAGTCTATTTCAGAGTATTGACTGTTAGTTTCTTCAGATTAATCTATTGTTTGAAATGTAGTTTCTTGTTCTTCTGAGGGAGATTTAGATATTTGAGAAAAATGTTCTGCAAATATTTCACAGAGCTGCTGCGGGTCAGATACTATGGAATTTCTAAAATTGAGAATTGGCATTTCCATATATTTAGATCCTGACATACATCGGACTTTTTGCCAGACTTTCCTTATTGGGATGTTGATATTAATGGATTCAACATAATCTATCCAGGATTTTCTTTTATTTTGCTTCATCACCTGTCTTGCTTTAGCTTTTATTCTTTTATATTTTATAAAATTTTCAGTAGTTGGAAAATTTTGGAATTTCTTGAGAGTCCTATTTTTTTCTTTTATAATTTGTCGGCATTCATTATCGAACCAAGGTGCATGATTGTTGGTCGGTCTGCCTTTTGTTTTAGGAATCGTTTCATTAGCCGATTCGATAATGTGTTTTGTTAAGACTTCTATCATGCCAGCTGAATCATGTGGTAGGTCATCCTGTGCTATTGTAAGTAATCTCGAGAAATGGGCCCAATCTGCTTTGTCAATAATCCATTTTGGTACTTTTTCTTGAGGTAGTAAAGATTTTGTTGACTGAAGGATTATGGGGAAGTGGTCACTGCCGTATTGATCCTCACAAATGTCCCAGAGAAACAGATTACTGATAGTCGGTGATGTCATGGTTAGGTCAATGGCCGAGGAAGAACCATAAGCTGGACTAATATATGTATTGCTTCCATTATTTAATAGAACAGAGTCAAAGGTGTCAATTATTCTACGAATTGTATTGCCGCGGGAATTAGTAGGAGCAGTTGACCAGGAGTGGTGAGAGGCGTTGAAGTCACCAGTTATGATGTAGGGTGTTGGTAAACTATTAATAAGTTGGATTAGGGCAGTTTCATTAATTGGCTCAGTTGGGGGTAAGTATATATTACATATGGTAACTGGAAATGAGAGGTAAACTCTAGCAGTAATGGCTTGCAGAGGTGTGTCTATATTTATAAGTTCAGAGAAGAAATCTGATTTAACTGCAGTGAGAACTCCACCGCAGCCCCTGGTTATGGTTTCTTTGTCTTTACGGAAAATTTTAAAATTCTTTAAATTTAAGTTTTTATTTATTCTCAGGTGAGTTTCTTGGAGGCATAAAACAGCTGGATTTTTATTATGGAGAAGGATTTTTAATTCTTCAAATTGAGTATGTATACCATTACAGTTCCAGGATATTATGGTCATGTTGCGGAGAGATATTTACCAGCTGTAGTAGTCTTGTTAGGAAAATTATTTTTAGATACATAAACATAGAAAGTTTAGTGATATTTACAGAGTTTAAGTATAGGAAATATATATTATTAAGTATTATTTTACAATTAATTGAACTTAAAAATAATTTTGTTAAAAAGAGAACAGTTTTGTGCACTAAAATATGTAAAAGGATATTGTGAGAATGGATATGCATCATGTGGCTAATCATTAAATATGTATAAATATTTCAATATAAGTCCATATCAGATTCTTCTTGTGCCTTTTGTTTTTTTGTTGTTTTCCTGGGCTTAGAGGTTTTTTCCCCAGGCCTAGGTGGCTTTGTCTTCTCAACTAGAGCAGGCAAAGGGGAAGAGATAGGAGGGGCTGGCTGGGAAGGGACTGGAGGGGAAAGAGGGGAAAGGGTAGTGGAGGAGCGGGGAGGGGAAGACAGGCGAGCCGTAGAGGTGGAGGGGCGAGAGGAGGGCTCGGCCGCCTGAGGTGTTATCTGTTTCTGGACAGATAAGATAGGGCTAGTCTCAAGTGAACTAGTGTTAGAGCCTGTTGACGACTGTGAAGTGTTGTCTTTCATTGTTTTAATAAATGATATATCTGTTTGACACCCTGATTCAGAAACTTCCTTATTCCTTTTTAAAACTGTAGCATAAGACTGGGTAAGTCTTGGATTTTGTTCAAAATAAAGACGTCTGGCCGCATTATAAGGTAATTTGTTTTTATATTGGACAGTTTTTATTTCCTTTTCTTCAATAAATCTTGGACATTTCGTATCAAAACTATTATGAGATTTTGAGCAATTAACACAAATAGGGGTTACTGAATTGCAAGCGGTACCAGTGTGTCTTTGTTTTGAACAATGTGCACATACAGGTTCTGAGTTGCATTTTTCAGCTAAATGCCTGAATTTTAAACAGGTGATACATCTTAATGGATTTGGTATGTACAATCTAGTTTTTAATTTGTAGAAACCCACCCTTACTGTTTCCGGTAAGTTAGGTACAGCAAAAGTAAGAATGTACATATGTGTTTTCCGAATTCCTTCCAATTTTTTTGAGATTATACGCCAAGCAGATGTAACTCTTTGGTCCTTTAGCTCCTCTAAAATCTCTATTTCCTCTAGGCTGTCTAATCTATATGATTGTAAAACCGTAGAAGCCAATTTTTAGCTTCAGGGGGCAAGTTCTGAATCATTTTATAGTGTATTTTGTCTGGGCCGGGTGAGGAGCCTTTTAGGCTTTTTAGAACTATTGTCATTTCTTCATTCGTGAATGGAGTATTATAGTCTTCTTCATTATTACTGTTAAAGTTAATTTGATTATTTTCGTGTGTCAGTTTGTATTGTTGGAATTCATCGTCGTAGTTCGCATTGAAAATGTTTCTGTAGTGTCTAGCAAATTCTTCCGTTATTTTTGTTTCGTCGTCCGTAAGTGTTCCGTTACAGTTAAGTGTGTATCCATAGTTGTTAGATTTTCCTTCAATTTTTTTAATAGCGTTCCAGACAATTTTGGTCGGTGTATTTTTATTTATGGATTCTAAAAACTTATGCCAAGAAATTTTTTTATTTTCATTAATGATTCTACGGCATTTGGCCCGTTGTCTTTTATATTCTAAGGTCTTCAAGAGGGACCCAAGATATTTTAGTGTAGAGTGAGGTAGAGGAGGCGGCAATGTCTATGGCTGAGTAAGTCCCGTAACTAGAACTCGAAAAAGTTGGTTCAGCTGTATTGAGCAGCAAGAGATTATAGCTGCCAAGAAATTCTTTTATTAATTTTCCTTTTGTATTTGTCGAGGTTGACCCCCAAATTGTGTTATAAGAATTAGCATCGGATGCAAAAAGTTGTGGAGTTGGCATTTGTGCTATTAAGTTTTGTAGGTCTGTTAAATTTATCTGTAAGTCTGGTGTGAGGTAGATATTGCAAATAGAGAAACTGATTGAAGAGTGTATTTTAGTGACAACTACCTGAATATTACTTTGGACAGGGATTATCTCGGAGTGAACAGATTTAGATATGGCTGTAAGTACTCCACCGCTCGCTCGTTCTCTTATGGGTCCGTCTGTCCTATAAATATCATAGTCTTTAAGAGTAAATGTGTCGTTAGGTCATAGGTGAGTTTCTTGTAAAATAAAAGTAGAGGGGTTATATTCATTAATAATTAATTAAAGGTCGTTAAAAAGAGATCTAATACCATTACAATTCCACTGAATATTTAACATGTGACAAAATGGTGGAAGGAAGAAATATGGTGAAATCTCATAACCAAAAAATTGTCTTTAAGTATATGGAAACATATTGACAGACAAAAATGTATTCCTGTAAAAGGATGTGTATACATATTTATGAGTATAAGTCTACTCATAAAAGTGTATTTTGCAGTATACCTGTCATACATAAATACAAACGGATATATGAACAGTGAAAAGTAGTGGGAAAGTAAACTAATTTTTCTCTGCCTTATTTCAGTAGTTTTGTTATTTGTTTTTTTTTTTTTGTAAAATATAGGATAAATATAATGAGTGGAATAAATAAATTTAGATCTTTGTTGGAAGAAAATGACTGTAGTACATGAAGTATTAAATTTATAATTGTAAATGAAATTTATCATTCGTCTGTCGGTTTTGTTGGAGAACGACTTCTCTGTTTACGGAGAGATTTTCTTCCTCTTTTTCCTTTAGATTCTGTCCAGCCGTCTAAAGAAATCGTACTGGACGAGTCTTGGGGTGGGGGAGGGTCCTCGTGCCTCCCTCGGCCTGCGAGAACGAGAAGTGAGAGGGGTGGAAGGGGAGGGTGGTAGTGGGGTAGAGGAGGGGGTCGTGGGCCTTGATATGCTCATGGATGGGGAGGGTCGAGGGAGTGGTGATAAGGTTCTCGGGACCTCAGTAGGTGGGAGGGGGGATTTGGCTGTAGTAGCCAAGGTGGGGGGAAGTTTATCAGTTATCGAAACTGATAAAGGTAAATTGGTCTTAAAGACCGAGAGATTAGGTTTAGGTTCAAAGTGATAGAATCAGTTTGTATAGAGACTTATTACGATAAAATGCCGCTTTTGTGGCTCTCAGAAGACAATATATTATAAATATTATTATTCTCTGCTATTTTGGCAAACGATTCAGAGAAGCAGGGGGCTGCTCTGTTCTTAAAAATTTTCCTTGCTTCTGCAGGGCTTTTATTTTCCTTAATTTGGATAGCTTTAATCTCCCTTTCTGCTATCCAAGTTGGGCAGGTTCGAGATAAGGGATGGTGAGGAGCTTTACAGTTAGCGCAAAATTCGCTATTTACCATATGCAACTAGACTCTTCGTGATCAGGGGAACAACATTTTTTATACACTTTTTTATTGCATGTATTAGATGAGAGGCCAAATCGCAAACAAGAAAAACATCTAAGAGGGGAGGGGATAAACTTTCTAACAGGTAAATATATGTGGGAGTTGGCTGGTTATCATTTCTTCTTGTTATTTGTTTTACGTCAATTACATTTTGAGATTTTAAATTTTCTAGAATTTCAACCTGCGTACTGCACATTAGATCGTAATGTCGAATTACCCCCTTACTATTATTTAACTTTTCGTGAGGTACTGCGATTACAGGTACTTGATCAAAAAGGCTTTTTATTTTCAAAAGTTTTTGTGCCTGCCCATCATTGTATACCTGTACCAAAAGGGAGCCATCTCCCTTAATTAATACAATTAATTTTTTAATTGTTTCAACATTACCTGCTATTCCCACTACAGCTTTTTCAATTACAAAGGGGGAGACATTTGACAAATTACCTTCCCCTTCTTTTCGAATTGAAACAAACTTTATTGTTTGATTTGGGTGATTGAAACGCGGTTCTTCATGTAGAAAAATCTGTTTTAATTTTTTACGTCGCTTCGGACTCGGGGAGCTTTCCATCTCTCCCCGTGTTTTAAAACGTAGACTTCAAAAAAAAAGAAAAAAAAAATTAAAATAAAGTAAAATACTATAACTAAAAGAAAAATAANAATAAAGTAAAATACTGTAACTAAAAAAAAATGAATTAAAAATAAAGTTTTATAGCTAGTAAATGAACTAGAGCTAAGTCGCTTATCTGTACTAATCTGGTAGAGTTCGCAGTAGATCCTCTCTCGAAGGCGTACTATACACGACTGTATGTGCTTGGTAAAGCCTATTGTTTATATGAAATTTCCAAGTTAGTCTCGTGTCAAGGTATACTCCGAGATACCGCACCCCTTGGTCTGGTATGATTTGGTGCGAGCCCAAAGATCATTCAAGTGATTGTTACTTTTGTATAGTGAAAACATCGGGATATAACAAGAATAACAAATTTAAAATAGAGTATTGCCGTCAGCTATACGCCCAGTACCGCATTCAGCCGAAGTCCACGTGCCAGTTATCAATGAATTTCCCTCTTGGGAAGAAGGGGAATACGGATATGGTGCAGATGAAAGCGACTCCAACGATGAAGATTTCGACATTGAAGATGACTATGTACGTAAGGGATTCGAACTACAAGAGCTAAATGATTCGGTACGAGATTTGGTACTATCCAAAAAAGCTTCAGAGCTCTTAGCATCAGGACTCAATGAGAAAAACTTGCATGAAAAGGGAGCCAAAGTATCCTATTTTCGAACTCGAGAAACGGCATTACAATACTTTCAACATGATGGTGGATTTGTGTTTTGCCATAATGTAATTGGTTTAATGGAAGAATTGGGAATTTCAAAATATAACGCAACTGACTGGTGACTGTTTATAGATAGCTCTCAAAGCGCAGCTTGAAGTGTGTTCTCCTCCACAATGGAAATTTATTTGGTTCAGTTCCAATTGGAGAGCGTGCGTTTCCATCAAGATTTGAGGGTCATGGAAGCAAGGTATCAAGGTAGATGGGACGTACATATGATGGCTGACTATTGTTGGAGCATCAAGCACGAATTTACACAAACCAAACACTCCAGAAAAAACTACAAACGCAAATGTTCATCTTAATTTAAGATAAGTACTGTTCTATATTTAAACAATTTTTTATCTTCTTTTAAATGGATGCTCTTTATGATTTCTGAGGATATCCAGTAGTTTAAAAAGTTGACGTGATAGACAAAATCTGACATTGTTCTCAGATTCAGTCGCTAAGAATTAGTGAAAAAACAGTGTCAGATCTAACTCAACAAAAAATGTGTTCCCCAGTGTTATCGATAGTTTGTGCTCCGGCACTTACAGGTGTTAATTCATATGCTTAAAATGTAATAGTTCTATAGAAATTAAATATATAACATATTACTATATTTATGTGAATATATTTATTTTAAAATAATTGAGACAATAAAGTGAGATAGAACAAATACAAATTAAAGGTTTGCCTGAACACAGTTTATCTTGAGAGACAATTGAAGTTTTGATCTTTTATTTTATCCAAGAATGTCCAAAGTTCGTCTCAGCTATGAAGAAAGCTCAACAGTAGATCTTGGAGAAGTTCCATTTCCCATACTAGAGAAAATAGCCGCCAAAATGAAACCAGAGGACTTATACTTCCCGATATCCAATGTGTGCAGACAGATCAAGGAGGCTGCATATCACGTTATTTTTGCCGAATACCGTTCACTAAGTCATGATATTAAGTCTGTAATCGGCAAGGTGAGGAAAGAAGCAGAAGAGACTACTGTTACCAAAGAGACGTTCCAAGATTACGTTGTCCTGGTTACACTGTATGGCTTTCTGCAGGTAAGATGGTTATGATTAATAAAAAATAAAAATAAAACATACTTCTGGTGATATGTTGCTTATTCCTGGCACAATTGAATCAAAAGGAGAAATTACACTTATCCTTTTCCGGGGATTAAAACTTTTTAATAGGTTATTCTTGATTTCAGTGAAAACTTGATAGGATTCTCCATAATCTTCCCTAAAGAGTGTCGTCATGCAGGAAACTCTGGTTTTTGCCGCTAGGTTACATGTTCTCCCATAGAGATTCGAGTATAAAGAAAAAAATATAATTTAAATGGGACGCTAGACGAAATTCTATTGGATGACGATAAAGTCATCGACTCTGTAATGAACTTTCTGAAAGAGGGCAAGCTATTAAATCTTATCTAGATGCATTTTTAGGATACTTATTTTCCATTCTCTCTCGATTTTTTAATTATTATAAATTTCATAGTTTCCTAGTATAAATAAATTACTATGTACATCCACATAACTATTCGCACTAACATTACATTACACCTCACCATGACTAAGAAATTCTTCTTCTTAAAATATCTTCCCGCTTCTAATAATATCTTCCTGCCGTTAATGACCAATGGTTGACACGCCATTAAAAAAAATAAATAAAATAAAAAAATCGAGTAACCCGTTGTTGTGACATGTGACTATTAGTCCTTGATAAAAGAATACTTAACTTGTGTTTCTGCCTTCTTGAATAATAGTCTGGTCATTCTTGCTTCCATATGGGTTTAATTACAACAATAAAAAAAATGATCTAAAGTGTTATTATGACTACCAATGAATATATGTATGAACTATCATACCTTTTGTAATCCGTCTTCATTAGTTTCTGCAAACCATCTTCTGTTGGCGAGCGCTTTCGGAAATGATCCATCCTCGTGGCCGAATACATGTGTTGTATTGTGTACATGTGTAACACATGTATTCGGCCACGAAGATGGACAATGTCTAAAAGCGCTCGTCAACAGAAGATGGTTTGCAGAAACCAAAGAAGACGGATAATAGAAGGTATGATAATAAAAAATGAGGTCATGAAAATATATATTTTTTTTTAAACGATACAATAATAACATTTTATAATATTTAATTTATATTAAATATTATCGCTAAGCCAATGATAGAAATAGGAATTTAATTCATACTCTGAATGAAATCATTGCTTACAAGTACTTATTGAAAAAAAAAGTTTATTTAAGCAATTTAATCGAACTAAGAGAGGGAAATGAATGTAATTTGTTGGAATCTTCCAACCTTTCGCGACTGTCATTTCAGACCTGTATTCAGGTTTTTATTCTCAGTAGTAACATTAAAGAAAGAAAAGAAAATAAAGTCGACAGAACAAAGTGGGCAAGAGAGTTATGGAAATTTTAGGTTGGCAAACTGTGACGTCATATTGTAAAAGGGTATTATCATATTGTAAAAATGTATTTCTCTTTCTTGTTGTTTTAGTTGAATTTGAAGAATGAGTAACTTAAAGATTATTTATTAAAGTATTTGTTAGAAAACTATGTGCCATTTCTGATCTAAAAAATTAATAATTATATTCAATTAATTCAAGGGAATAGAATAAAAAAATCTTACTACCTTAGCCGGGACTCGAACCCGGATCTACTGCTTTCCGGGCAAGTATGCTAGCCTTTACACCACCGAGGCTAGTCAGATAATTCCTTCTACTCCCTGCACTTTATTCCGAGTATAAACCTCCGAGGCCGTCGAATATATCGCTTTATACTCGAAGGAGCTAACATTGTTAGCAATTTATTAGTCTCTCGTTTTTTTTTTGTTTTTTTTTTTCTTATATTTTTTTTAATACAGATATTAGCTGTAGTATTTAATCCCACGTTAATTTTATACAATAAATGCAAGGGAATAGAATTAAAAAATCTTACTACCTCAGTCGGGACTCGAACCCGGATCTTCTTCTTCCCGGGCATGTATTATAGTAAGGGTAACTCAAAAAAAAAAAAGTATTTATCCGGTCATAAGGGATATTTTATATTTAAAATTGAAAGGAATAAAAATTAGGTCGTACAGACTGTGTTTGAGTGTGTGTTGTGTGTTTTCAATGTGTGTGTGTGTGTGTGTGTGTATATACATAAACGAGCTAGTGTGTATGTGTACCTATGTACATACGTACAAGATGTTCAAGACAAAGGGTCTTACGTTTTTTCTCCTGTTTATTATAAAGCATTATTTTAGATTTTTTTCAATTTAACATAATAATAATTTTGGAGGCTAAATTCTTTATTCATTTTTTCCCTTTTTCTTTTTATAAAATAATTTGAATGTATAAAATCATAAACAGAGATAGGTTTTATTTTTTATTTATGTACACCTTTGTGCTAGATTTTTCAAATGGAAAAGTAGTTAAATATTTCTTTAAATTTACAACAATGTCAAAATAAGCAGATAGAGATTTGTATTGTTATGAGGTAAAGGAAACAAACCATTATGTTTAACCAATGGAATCAATTGCTTTGGAAATCATTGATAAGGGTTTCTACAATGTCTTCTTCAGCCACTAATGTACACCTTAAAACGTAATGTCAGATTAGACCAGGACTATCTTGGATGATTCACATAGGAAAATACTTGCTCTGACATTCCTGAAGAGCTTATGGGCAGTGAGATGGTCTTTCCCCAGGCCCCCAAACACCATAATCACATTTATTTCACTCTGTGATTTCGGAGTCTTCGAGCAAAAAAGATAAGCAGAAAGGATAACAAATTGAAAATGAATGTGAACACTGCTCTCAGACTTCTTCAGGATTAAGACAATTCACTTAAACAATTTAGCATTATTTTCTAAATGTTGGAAATAAATAAATAATATAGTTCAAAATAATGTTGTATTAAGTTTTTAAAGTTACAGATGTATTAAATAAATTTTTAAGTTAGTTTTTCCTTTAAAAATATCCCCAAAAATTATTAATAAAATTTGTTTTAGGCTTATCTTTCTTTATGTATCACCTTGACTAAAAAAATATTTGTAATGAAATAGCCAAAAAATATAGAAAAATAAACAATTAATGAGAGGTAATAGAATAAAAATCTATCTGTCCCAGCCAGGAATCGAACCTGGATCTCCTCTATCCGGGCAGGTGCATTTACCAGTTATGCTACCAGGACACGTTAGTTATCTCATTCAATTCCCTCTACACTAGCAAGAGTCTAACCTACGAGAAAGGCGAGAACTTCGAAGGAGCTGACATTTTCAAGCTATTTGTCGACTCACGTCATTTACTTTATTTATAAAGAAAAAATTAAATGAAGTAAATGACGAGAGTCGACAAATAGCTTGACAATGTCAGCTCCTTCGAGAGTAAGACGAAGTTCTCGCCTTTCTCGTAGGTTAGACTCTCGCTAGTGTAGAGGGAATTGAATGAGATAACTAGCACGTCCTGGTAGCGTAACTGGTTAATGCACCGGCCCGGATAGCAGGAGATCCAAGTTCGATTCCTGGCTGGGACAGATAGATATTTTATTCTATTTCCTCTCATTAATTGTTTAAAATTTACGTGGGATAAAATACCACAACCAAATAAAATATTTAATATAGAAGAATGAAGCTTTAGATCTCTAAGATTCGAATGCATGATAAGTTAAAAAAAGTAGAAATGTTGACAATACCAGATTTTACAATGACATACACCCTCTAATTTTAATGATAATGTAAGGTTCTTTCCTTTTTAGGGAAATTTGAAAAAGTATAATAAAATACATAAGCATGAACACACACACACGACTCCTCCCCTCTTAAATTGAAGCTGCACCTGGATTAACAATCTGAGGGTGCTGCTGATTATAATCAATAGAATTATTTGATAATTTATTATTTTTAATATTTTTGAAATATTTAATTAAGCAATATGTTATAAAAATAAAGATAAGTAAATAAAATCATAAAGACTAAATACTTGGTGTAAAAATAATGGTTTGCTCATTATCATTGAAGGCTTTAGGAATATTTGAATTAAAATTTAAATTAGAAACAATTGGTTTTTCATAACTAGAGATTTTAAATTTACAAGAGATGTTTTGGAAGAGTAGAAGTCTTCTAGATTGATGGTGTAAATTCCGATGATATTGGTTGTTAGACTCAATCTTCTAAAAGTCTAAATGTTTAATTATATTATTTGATTTTAAAATGGAATTAAAATTTGGAATAATAGCTAAGTACTTACTTACATGGGATTTAGGGGTAGAAAACATATACATTTCCTAAAATCTTATAAATATATAGGTAATAGTATAGTATAAATAATTCTATGACTATTTAGTTATATATCTATTTAGATATACTAACATTAAATAATTCTATTTATTGTTAGTATAGACTCAAATTTTAGTATGTTAGTAAATTCTATGCTAAAAGGCAATGAATTAATATAATGGTTTTCTATTTTCTTAAGTTCTTGAAATAAATAATGGGTTGACATGATACTGGAGTGAAAAGTTTTCAATTTACAAAAGTTAATAATGTTTCTGTATCTTGAATAACATTCAATATAGAGAAAGTGATACCATTTGTATGTTCAGACATCCTGTCTTTTAATACTTCTACTTTCAAGTAAATTTGTAATTCTAGAATTTAAATCTAACAATTTGTCTCTTAAAGTTTCTATATTATATTGAATATCATTGGGACTCTTGTTAATGTTATTAATTAATTAATTATTAATGTAAAATTGAAATGGGTCTTTAAATTTAATTTAATTTTCTTTAATCTTTTAATAGATTATCACATCTTTCACCATCATAATTATTTGAATTCCCTGAAATTTGCTTTAACATTGAGCCTAAACCATTTATTAATCCATGGTTATCTATTTTATTATTTAAACTATTTATTATTAACTTATTCTTTTATATTTGATAAAGTTATTTTTATTATTTTGCAGTAATTTATATTTATCTAAATTATTTATTTATTTACGTCTGTTATATATTCAGCAGTTTTTGTTTATTTATTTATTCATTGCAACATTTCCATTTTTGCTAAATATAAAATATTTTTAAAAGGAGAGTTTTTTTACCCTAGATATTATTATTAGATGATTTTAGTTGGGGTTCAGTCAAGGTAGATCCAAAAAAATACAAATGTAAAGAAAAGTGTATTATTTAAAATTATCTGCCGACTTTTTGGCTTACATTATAAGCCTTCTTCAGGGCTATCATGAAGACGAGAGGGGACCTCCTGTCCNACAAATAAAAAAAAAGTTTTTTTTTTTAAAAAAGATTATCTGCCAACGTTTCGTATTACATTGTAAGCCATCTTCAGGATTTTTCCTTTTTTTCCTTAGTCCTTTTTATTGCCCTCTTTTGAAACAGACCGCTTTCCCTTTGTACCTTCTGCCTCTTACCTTCCCCCCTTTTTAAATAAAACATTTTTTTTTTTTAAATTCTCTTACATAGCTTTCTACATTCATACTTATATCACTTTACATTATGGTAATTCTGTATTATATTATTGTCAATTATTATTGTATTCTCATGATATTGTATTTCTACAGCCCTGAAGATGGCTTACAATGTAAGCCGAAACGTTGGCAGATAATCTTTT
>KZ807144.1:264979-276105 GCA_000696205.2 Oncopeltus fasciatus
ATGTAGGATCAATAAAATAAAATTTATTTTCTTTTTTAAAACTAAAAAACTGTTGCAAAAGAACTTATAGAGAGGCGAGTACTTCAAAACTTTATGTTTCGAAGACTCCAGTTGACACTCTCGATGCGGTGCCAACTTTTTCTTAAAAATATGTAAATTGATGTCATCAAATTACTATTGCCTATTGAGATAAAAAAATAAGTTATAGAAAACAAAAGAAATTTATACAAACTGGACAGATTTAGTTGTAAAAGTAGTTTTTAGACTGTAAGTAATAAAATATTTCAATTATTTCTTTGGGATTAGGATTAGGATTAGGTTATAGGGCGATCAACATCATGGTTAAGTAATCGCCCTGACTGTTGGGTTAATTAAATTTTTTCATATATGCCTGTTTCTCTTAAAGTGCACATAAGTTTTATTGGATTCATGGTTTGCCAGGGATGCCGACAGTTCTCTTGGGAAGATTTTGCATATAAATAGATTAGTGTAATATGTTTAGTTGAAGCTTCAATTTGACTGTAGTCAGATGATCCCTTGATCCAGGTGTTGGAAGCGGAATACAGGGCTTTGGGGGTGATTCTCTCACAGGAGGCCTCTGTCGTCAAATCAACCCTCCCTTTTCGGGCGATCAACTGCATTCACCATTATTGCTACCTCATTGACAACTACCTCTTCTTCCAGTGGAGTGCCTTCACAGACACAAACAGCATTTTGAAGCCTATCACAACGCTCAATTGTGATATTGCCGCTCAATTTTTTATGAAGGTCTGGGACATGTCCAAGGTATAGTTCCTAAATTATTTATGTTACATTATATTATTGATTGTTTTATAATGAACTTCAAAGCGTAGCTGTATTTTCGTCCTTTCCAAAAATTCTGACACTCCACAATGTTAAAGACAAACAAATATTGACAACTAAGCTGTTCACACCCGCCTTTAATACCTAATTTAATCCTTACGCATGCAAACTCACTATGTTTCTTCTTCCAGCACTGCAGATCATCAGTCGGTACGATCCATGGGATAGTCAAATTTCCCTTCAAAAAATAAATTAAATCGATGGTCATATCCCGACAAACTTTCCTTGCATCTCTTAGATGCTAAATCCTTTTTTGCCAATTTCTACTGTAATTAGAAAAGGATTCTAGGGCATGCAACTGTATCAGTATTGGTCCTCATACATCCTTAACCTATACACAAATTCCTCAACCCAATAGAAATCCCTGTTCCTCTATAATAACTCAGGCTTCCAAACCTTCGAGGTGGAATTCTTTTTGCAAGCCTCTGTTTTAGCAGAGGATAACAAGTGTATTGCCCTTGACTCATTATTTTATCATTCTGAATTAACATCTTGACGCATATTACCTAATTTTTCAATCCGATCTTATATTTCTAAAAATTTATGTAGAAGGCCTACTCTTCTTTCTCAAACTCCGAAATATTTACCAAGTTCTTGAAGTTTTAACATCTACCGCGGATACGGTCAGTCATTTGAACTATATCAGACATAATTTGTCATTGGTAGTCAGCCAATTGTTTCAATCTAATGCGGATTCATCAGATTGAAACAAATGGCAGACTCTTATTTTTAGATTCACTTTATGTTTGAATAAAACGTCTCTTTAATCAAAGTCCTTACAGACTCTTTGAAAAGGTTATAATGCAAGTTTAAAGGGCCAATCATGTAAGTATAAATAAAGAGAGTGCCTATGGTATGTTAAAATTGTAAATATGAACACGGAATTCGCCAATGGGAAGGGGTAGAAGTTAATTTAGACAATTTAGATTTTAGCGTTGCCATATATTTTTGTTTGCATCGGATAAATATTCCCCATTTAGACCTATATTAGTTTCATTTTACAACCGTGTGTTTAGTGGCATTGAACGTTTGACTTGTTGCAAAGAAATTACGATTTGCGAATAGCTCTAGTTTTATGTTTCCAACTGAATAAAACTGCTGAAGAATCACATCGAATGCTTGTCAAAGCCCACGGTGAGCTTCCTCTTAGAGTTTAAATCTGACGATTACGTTATTAAACAACGAAGAACGTACAAGACCACACAAACAGTTTTCCAACAGCTTTGTTGTAGGAGGACGACTTTTGTCAAACGCAACAAATACTTGCTGCATGAATTAAATCTGACATGGGAAACCGTCTCCATTCGTTTTTTCAACAATTTTCTATGACAAAGATCCATAAGATCGGAAAAGTAGTAACTCACCAACTCACTGATGGGTTTCAGGAAGCTCACAAAACCTCATGCCTAATGCTGCTTGCCAAGTACAAAAGAAAGTAATTTCTTCTTCGAATTATGGCCGGAAATGAAAAGTTAATTTACTTCGAGAATTATAAGCGTGAAAAAATCATGGATGCGTTTGTAGCCAGGTGAAGCATCGACTTATACTGCAAGGATTTGGCTTTCGGACGGTAGCCATTGCACTGGTCAAATCAGGAGGGTGTAGTCTACTATGAGCTGCTAAAACCTGGCAAAACTGTTATTACAGAACGCTACTGACAAAAATACTTAATTTGAGTTATGCTTTGCACAGAATATCAAGAAAGACCTTACCAGGTGGTCTTGCTCCATGACAATGGCCTATTGCACTAGGCGAAACGGACTGAGGAAACGATCGAGACTTCTGTTTGAGGCTTTGGCCAAATTTGGGTCCATTTAATTATTACTTATTTTCATTCATAAGTGAACAGCGCTTCACTTCCTAGGAAGATGAACTGAAATGGCTAAGTGATTGGTTTTCTCTGAAGAACAAAAATTCCAAGATTGTCAGAGAGATAGAAAAAATTGAAATAAGATACTATGTATCAGTTTTTCACAATAAATTTATATTTTCTAGTAAAAAAAATCCAGTTTAACATTTACACACCCATCTAATGTGCGACTTCAGATATCAATGCAAATTTGGAGTTATATATTCGAATGATTTGGTATTTGAGTGAATATATTGTTAAAGATTGGGGTATACCGGCAGTTATGTCTTCGATAGAATTAAAAGAACGAGAGGGAATTACCAGCCGGAGGCAAGATGACGTCGTGGTACTTCAGTGGGGACCTTCATACCCCCCTGCTTCCAATAAGTAACAGCTTGAAGCAAAAGGTCAAGTGTTACTGTATCTTTTGCCGAGGCATTTCCGGGGTCTTCATAGTGATCTGTTTTCACAAAAACCTAGTGAATTTTCGAATTTTGAACGGACCATATTTTTGGCTTCTATAATGTAGGATCTGTGAAATTCTGTTAAAATTTTTTTTAAAGTACTAGTATGGTATCAAGGTATATAACTTGATTTCCCAACGGGCAATCTACTAAATTTGTCTCAAAGCACCAATAATAGCAAGTGGCGGTTGATTGTGATGGCTCCTTTGCCCTTCTTGTTCATTTTTTAAAAGTCAATAGTTTTATGTTTTAAATTGTGAGCAGTTATATGTAGTTTGGGATTAGACACGGTCTCTCCCATGGCAAGTCTGGAAGGATGTTCTCAATCCTTTTCTTCCCATGGTGGAGAGCGTGGGAGGAATGTCCGTTCAACCTTGGAGAAAGTTGACTATTTAGGAAGTCTTGTAGGATCGTCTGTCTCCTGATCCTGTCAGTTTGAAGACGAAAGGACTACATTGCTGTACTTTGCACTAACCGAGAGTTTGACAGGATCCTCTGGGGCTTGTGCTGCTTCGGCTGTTGGGATGTTCGCCTTGCTCTTCGGCTGATCTCATCATCTCCTACCACTCGCCTCCCGACTACAGCAACTCCACCTGCTGCATTCAAGGGTGAGTTTTCAATGCATCAAGTCAGTACTTATTATGGCACTCGATCTGATGGAGGACTTTCAGATTAGCGTAAATTGCAGGATGAAAAAGTCAGGGAGCTGCGTAATCTCAAGAGATTTCCCATGTCCCATTAAAGATAAGAAATAAAATGTTAAAATTTGTCCTGCAAGCAAGAAAGAACAATGAGAGTAAGTAAAGCTACTAACCTTAAAATTGCTCGAGAAGGAATTGGGGTAAGTAGTCAGCCACGTCAATAAATTGCTAATATCTTCCTTAATAGAAATAATAAGAACGAATAATTTAAGAAAATCAAATTTATATCATTCTGTTGTATTATATATCCCAAGTAATATAATTATATATAACAAATATATTATCTATATTTTTTTTTTTGTGACTGCAGAAAAACAAAGATATCAATATTACAAATTTTAGTCTTTATCTAAACCCCCTACTCCTCTTTCTAACCTCCGAGGCAGACGAATATATCGTCTTATNATAATATAAATCTTATATACCGAATATGGTTTTTATAATTTAAAAGTAAGAGGGATTGCCAACATCTTTCTTAACTGCTATTATTCGAAAAATATTACAAAATAAAAATGTTATGAAATTAATTTTTGTCTATTTTTCGTAACGCTAGCAATAAAGATATAAATATTCTTAATTTTCATCTCTTTCCAAATTTTCACTCCAAATTTTCACTGCGCTTTGACCGATTTTAGCTATGATCCAACGGTGGCCAAATTAACCTTAATAACAAGAGGTGTATTTAAAAAATAATTATATATATATAGCAATGAAGAACAGGTGAGACAGAGAATGCAGTGCACACACAAAAAGAAAAAATCACAAAGAGCAAAATTTTCGGGGATCTCTCGCCCTTCAACGGTGAGAAGTGAAGAGATGGGAGCTAGTATGTCCCGGTTCTCGGAACATTTTACTCTTCGTGATTTTTTCTTTTTGTGTGTGCACTGCACTCTCTATCCCACCTGTCCTTAATTGCTGCAAACCGCAGCCGCGAGTGTTCATTTTCTACCTGTACTTTATCTCTCTCTCTCTCTCTCTCTCTCTCTCTCTCTCTCTCTCTATCTCTATCTCTCTCTCTCTCTCTCTCTCTCTCTCTCNTATATATATATATTAACTCTAATGTAGAATCGGCACATATTTTTCTCTGCTTAAATTTTTCAAATGTCGCATCAAGGTATCAACGTGAATATCTTGATTTCCCTATAAGAAATCTGCTACAATAGTAAATTTCGTCAGACTAATTTTCTATTGCAATATGCTAGGGTTCAGTGGAAAGAATGGTTATGCTCTCAAAGTCAAATGTGTGTTCTTCATGAAAAACATGTTTAGTGATGGCAGTTTTTATTAGTTTATTCTTTATTTCATTTTTATGGTTATTAAATCTACGGGAAATAGGTTTTTTTGTTTGTCCAATGTAAGAACCCTGGCAATGAGGTGTGGAACAGGGAATTTTGTAGACGACATTTGTTCTGTTAGGAAGGGGGATGGGGTCTTTGAGGATGGTGTAAATAGATTTTAGTTTGTTGTTGGTGGAAAAAGAAAGCTGAAGGTTAGGGAAAGTTTTTCTGAGAGATTTCTTAATATTTTCAGAAAGTTTTGGATTATAAGGAAGTGAACGGAAAATGAGGTCGTTATTTTGGGGGACGGCCAGTATGCAATATCTGGTTTATGTACGACTGCTGCATCTAAACCATTCCGCAAGTTTAACGAAGATCATAGTTTTAAGCACCCTAAAGTTCACATCCAGTGTAATTACTCAAATTTATCTTCCGCCCACTTGCCTTATTCACCTATCCCAAGACGAATATATTTCTGAACGGATATTCTGTCTGGATGAACCTATAAGAAAACTTTTGTGTTTACAGGACTTACCACCTTCCAGACTTCAGTATTGCCTGTCCGTCATTCATGCCGCGACTAGAAGAGAACTTTGCCAAAGAGATAATCTGTTACATATGGAAAGCTATCGACTGGTCCAATGCATTCCATGTTCACAGGCTCAGATGGGTGAGTTACTACTTCGACTGATACCAAAGATGGATGACTATACTCTTATTATTATTTTAATATGAATTCAACCTCTCTTAGAACCACTTATGGGGGGAGGAGTTATATACAGAGCCACTCTAATCTAAGTACTCGTGGTAAGCTAGGCTCTTGTCGGGACTAGAACCAGCAGCTCCAGGATTGAGAAAATCGAAAGAATCCGATTCGAGACTCGATGACAGGAGGAAGTGGTTGGTTGGAAATCTTCCTCACGTGTTAACTGTTGCACCACGCTGCATTAGTTAAATGAAAAAAAAAAAAATAGTAATTGACGAAACCTATAACCTGCTCCTTGGTTTACTACTCACTATGGCGGGATTAAAATTTTGTTATTTATCGTATACGGCTTTCGCTTTGTTCAAAATTCAAGAAGCAGTGTTACATCATAATGACGTCACGAAATGGATAAAACTACAAATACATTAAGGTTTATCCTTGAAATGTAATGATTTTGGTACAAAGATTTTCCATGAGTGTAACATTTAATTTTTAACTTTTACGCCCCTAACTTTTTTTTTACATAAACCTCTAATTAAGGAAGATATTTACGAATCCAAGTTCTATTTTGGCTTTGAATTCCCCCCACTCTTCCTTCCAGGCCAGCAGAGCCTGCTTTGGTGGTTTTCCACTTACTCCCACTGGTCTCTCCGGCCTTCAAAATATAGCTCGTCATTTACTTTCATTTTTATCCATGTTAAGATTAAAAATAGGTTTTACATATGTATTCTTCTCTGCTCTTCCCATTTCCATCCAATCATTTTCATTACCTGTAATCTTTATTTACCATCTGTCCTTCAACTTGTATTATTCAGAACAATATATGAATTATCTACTTATTAGTAGCCAATATTTGCAAAATTTCAAAGCAACTATACATTAAAAAACATTATATGTTGTTATAAACATTTTAAAAAATGCGAACTTTAGATTTACAACTATATTACATATAGTACTATCATACCTTCCGTAATCCGTCTTCATTGGTTTCTTATGTTCTGTTGGCGAGCGCTTTCGGAAATGATCCATCTTCGTGGCCGAATACGTGTGTTCTCTGTCACTGTCTGTGTTCCTGTGTATGTCTGTACAGACAGTGACAGAGAACACACGAAGTGGGTCATTTCCTAAAGCGCTAGCCAACAGAACAAAAAACCAATGAAGACGGATTACGGAAGGTATGATAGTTCTATATTCATTAGTTGTAATAATCCTTTAGATTATTTATATTACATATGATAAAGGAATAGAGATTAGTAAAGAATAATTCGCGAAAAGAAAGAAAATATGAGAAATGGAATAATTTAGTTAAAAAAGTATATGCATAGTGCTTATATGCATATACCCAGTCGACCAGGAGCTAAGAATTCTTCAGTGACGTAGATGATCCATAATAGTATATGAACTTTCTATGCATTTTAATTCTATGCAGTTATTTACTATATCTTCTATCATAAAACATAACTATTTCATAAAGTTTCACAACTTTAAAAATTAATATTACGCCTGCTGGAAGTGAATTTTTTTTTTCTTACTGATACTTGCCGTTTCAGGTAATTCCCACTCCAATTCGTCTGATTTCGTTCAAACTCAGCTTTTCTTTTCATATTTAAAAGCGTCATACTAATTTCAATCTGAAAAAAAATTTTAGGCTTATATATCATAAGATTAATATTTGTAGTATCTGTAAACCCCCACTCCTAATTCTTCGTTATCGCTTTATAACTTCTAAGATATTTCTGTTATCGACAAACGTACCAGTGTTGAGTTTCATTACTCTAAACTAATTATTAGTGCTCGCTTTATTGAAAAAAAAAAAAAACTTTTTGCATGCGCACTTGACATTTCATGGAATTCCCCACTCTTATTCGTCCAATTTCGCTCAGTTGCCATAGTTGGACTTTGAAGTCAGATAAGACGAATCTGTTTTTCGCAGAAAATTCTGGAAATGGCGGATATTGGTGGAGAAGAATGGAATTTGCTGAGGCCAGGGTACCCATACACTGAGGACTCGCTGGATATGAAGACGAGACGAGAAAAAACTACTCCTTTTAACACGAGAAGAATCTGGCGAAGTGTGAGTAAAGTGTCAGAAGAGGAAGCTAAATATCATCCATTTGGCATAAGGTGCTCAGACAATTCATTAACTTTTAATACAAGTATGAACAATTTTAAATGTTTGCATAGGACTTATTGGTCAAGTAAGCTTCCTTAATAATTATTACAAGCCATCAAACATTAAATGTATCCAGGGGTTAAAGCAGACTTATTAAGTTGCGCAGGATCAATTTAACAGGGATTTAGACACATTTTGTACAGAACAAAATAACAGACTTTATTGGGACACACTACATGGTTTAGACATGGCGGGACTCACAAGACTGATTCACTTACAACAAAGGGAGGGGAGGTAACATAAAACAGCCACAAGGTAGCGCTGCCGTCACAACCAAAGAGAACATACTTCTTTATATAAAAATGTGACGTTACAAAATTCACAACAGGGGTTCCAGTCCAAAGTCCTTCGCACAATTCTTAACACTCCTCCCTACGTATACAATAAAACCATCCATTCTGACCTGCAAATATCTTTTGTTTCCGAGCTCATCCCCTCCAGGTTTGATAAGTTCCACACAAACCTCCAAGGATATCCAAATCCTCTAGTCCTCTCCCTGGCATCCCACGTTCATCCCCGACCACCCACCCCTACTCCAGCCAGTTTAGTTAAAATACCAAGGAAGTGAATGCACTGGCATTTTTCTCACCCTCTCACTCTCTCCTTGACTCCCTGCCTAGTCTCCTTCTTATCCTAGGATAAGGAGAAGATAGGTACCGGATAGTCCATCGTGTGTTAACCTGGGCTCCTCTCTGAGGACGGGTTACGTCCCGGGATAGACCAGCAAGGACTATTATTTTATATCCCATCAAAAATTATAATGTATGAAATATGTACAGAATAATTTTTTTTTTAATAAAGAGTTATTTACTAGTAAAGTAATTGTTACGTCACAGTTTAAAGAGTGAGGTCAGGAACTTAATTTATAGAGATAATGCAATTTTAGTTAATTTAATTTTAATTTGGACCATTTTATAGGCTCTTTGTTGCCTACACTTGGTGTATTTACCTTAGAATTGCGAGTGATTTTGTATAAGACAGTGGTCACACACAAATCACTTGTTATTAAATATTATTTACATATTTTATTATGAAATTTTACAATTTGTTTTTCACAGAAAAATAATTTATTAAGCACTAAATATAACCTATTTCAGGGATATATATATACACACACACACGTGCGCGCGCGCGTGTGTGTGTGTGTGTGTGTGAGTGTGAGTGTGTTTGTGTGTGTGTGTGGGTGTACTTAAAAATATTTTTACCTCTGAAATAGGTCATATATTGCTTAGTAAATGATTTTTAGATTTTTCCTTTTCTTTTTAGTAAATAAAATAAAAGCTTCTAGTTTTAATAAGAATCCTTTAGTAAAGATCTATAGTTGTAGACTATACTCCAGTTTTTTTTTAAATTAAATAAATTGATTTCACCACTTGTATCATTCATTTTTGAAAGATTTAAGTACTTATATGAAATGGGAAAATTGTCTTAAATACGAATCCCAAATACTTTTCCTCGTCTCTACAGTTTGAAGCTTATTATTTAAGTAGAAGAAACTTATAGCCCATATTCAACACCTACAACACAATATTTTCCTCCATTAAAATTAAGATCTCAGTTTTATATTGCTTTGGATTTTTTTACTTATTAAAAAAGTGTATATGTTCTTGTATAAAACGTTCTAATTATGTTGAACGGACAAGAGCAATACTCAGAGCCGTTGGTCTATCAAAATCATCAAATAAAATTGAAAAAAAATTATATTTATTTAATTGAAACTTCTATTGTACAAAAAAAGCCATTTCATTTACTTTTATGTTTTGAATGAACAGTTAATGAATGTTAAATGTGTAACCAGGTTTAACGTAAAGCTCCAGTGCCCGCTTTCGGAAGCTCCACGGGAAATGTTCGAGCCAGACGAGTACGCTATGATTACGTCACTCCCCCGTAGAACTCGGCCAACGAGATACAAATTCGGAGGAGAGTTGAGGAGTCAGGTCCGTGCTAGCATGCGTAAACGTCAAAATATTGTCGTCACATCAGTATTCCTCGAAGAAACACCACAAACTTTCACCCACTCCTTTTCGAAGAATCTACTTTTCTGATCAGAATAAATAAGATAAATAAATATATTGTACTTCTTACTTATAATAATGATACTTATTTTCTCTTGCTGTAGAATCCATACACATTTAGTTTAATATATTTCCTTATTTCTTTCTTCATTATTTCTTTACATCTATCACTGGCATTGGGAGGCAGCCAGTTAGAACACCTCATTAATATGTAAGTTGATAATTTCGTGACTCGTATAATAAAGATCCCGGGTTCGAACGGACCTAAGTCTTTCATTATGCATCAGTCCAAAGGTTACAACTCATATAAGAGTGTAAGCCACCAAGGAAGTACCTTTGTCTTTTAAGGTCCTCCGGAGTTCGTAGTAGAAACGATCACTCTGCATTTGGAAGAACTCTCCAATCGCATATACGAATATATGCGCGTAAAGCAGTTGTATATGAATCCTTATAAGTGATACATAAATATCAAATAAGGTAGCTAACGATCCCTTGTGTAATTATTTAGCCAAAGTTTTCAGTTTTTATTAATAAATTTGGCATATAACTTTCAAATACATAATGAAATACTCAGGTCGTGAATTATATATACAATTAACACTAATTCGGCTTTTTTTTAACTAAGCCGTAACTTGTAACTTTTAGTAATAATAGTTAAGTGAGCATAATGACTGACGTTCTGTTGATGTTCTATCAGAGAGCGAAAGACATTGTAACAATGTATTTTTTCTAACAAAAGATGGCTAGGCTTAATTAGCTGGAAAGTGCAGATGTAATGTAGATAAAATAGGGTCAATACAAGTGAGGGCTTATCTGAAATGTCAAGTGAGAATAAGAACTTTTTTTTTTATGAATATTTTATTTGGTTGTGGTTTTTTATCCCACGTAAATTTTTAAACAATTAATTAGAGGGAATAGACTAAAAAAATAGTGTAGAGGGAATTTAATGAGATATCTAGCGCGTCCTGGTAGCATAACTGGTAAGTGCACCGGCCCGGATAGCAGGAGATCCAGGTTCGATTCCTGGTTGGGACAGATATATTTTTTTATTCTATTCCCTCTCATTAATTGTTTAAA
>KZ807144.1:276428-289223 GCA_000696205.2 Oncopeltus fasciatus
ATATAAATATATATATATATATATATATATATATATATATAAATTTTTTTTGTGGTATGTTATCCCAAGTAAATTTTAAATGATTAAATGCTAGGGAATAGAATAAAAAATATAACTGTCCCAGCCAGGGCTAGAACCTGGATCTCCTGCTATCCGGTCAGGCGCGTTTTCCACTTATGCCACCGGGAGAGCCAGATAACTTATTAAATTCCCAGCGCTAGTGTCGAGTGTTTAACCTCCGAGAAAGACGAATATATCGTCTTATGCTCGAAGGAGCTGACATTGTCTAGCTATTTAGACGACTCTTGTTATTTACTTTAATTTTAATTCTATAAGTATTTTTTTTTATTTTTAAGTTAGTGGAAAACGCATTTGCCCGGATAGCAGGAGATCCAGGTTCGAGCCCTATAGATTTTTTATTCTATTCCCTAGCCTTTAATCATTTAAAGATATATATATAGTATAATGCAATTATTTAAGAATGTATTTCGTACATAAACAGAAGAGATGGATTTAAATTACAGTGACCGTTATATTCATTAAAACCCATTCTTAATAAGTTATGGTGATTTAATAAGAAATTATAGTTTCTTATTATTTTGAATTGAAAACTGTAAAAGGTTAAAGCTTTATTCTTAATAACCGATAAACAGTGATACCTATTAAATGTTATTTATAAATTTTAGCTCCAACTCAACCAAGTAGGGTCTTGAGCATCTAAGCCATCTTATTCTAAAAAAAAGTGTGATATAGAAAATTCATTTTTTTCTGGATATAAGCTTGCCCAGGATGGGACTGCAACCGAAAAATGTGAACTTAGGGACAGGACGTCCTCTCTCGTCTTCATGATAGCCCTGAAGATGGCTTACCATGTACGGCCAAAACATTGGCAGATAATCTTTTTTTTTTCTTTTTTGCTGTGTTAGCCTCCCTTGCAACCACTTAGGGTCATTGGAGGGAGGGGCTATCTACAGGTTGCCACCCCACTTTAAACACCCATGGCTCAGGACAAGCTTCTATTTATAAATAAAAGATTGACCTGGGCGGGATTTGAACCCGCGGCGTCAGGATTGCAAGAAATCTTTAAAAAAAAAAAAAAAAAATACCCTTTTGTTAAATTTTTTTTTTTTTTTTTGGATCTACCTTGACCGAACCCCAACTAAAATCATTTGTTGCTAAAATAATAATCTCATTTATTTAAGAAGCACTAATATTAAGGAATAATTTGATTATTTTTTATTGCTTGACCGAGTTTAATCAGACTTATCCAAATATGGCGAAAGGAAAATTCACGTCGAAAGTCATAACCATAACAATATAGCAGTCAATTCTGTTGGGGCAGCGCAAACTAAAGAGGTTTTACAACTTTCATTAAAGATGGACGTAGATATTAGTAAATAACTAATTCTATTTAATACCCAGAAGTGAATGAAAATAAGTCGAGGAAGGCTAATAAAATATATTTTTTATTATATGTAATTTGTAAAAAATTTACAGAAAACAAATGCATAAATACAGAGAAAAAGTGAATAAAGCAAATTAGTAAGCACATCAACCTTCTTCTATTTATTTTCTGAAACTAAAACCATCTATTTATAGCACAACCATTAAAGGTAAAACAAAAAGATGGTGAAAATTTCAGAAACGCCAGGTTGATAAAGTACAACAATTTTAAACCTATCAAGCCTTTACTAAACTCAACCAACTATCAATTGAAGGAAAAAAATGAAATTAGACACAATGATCGTGCTGATAGAACCAAAATGGAAGTCTAAATAAGTACCTGTGGGAATTGTAGCCTCTGGAAGGAGAAGTAGAAGTGGTTTTGTCGGAATAGCTGTCATTATTTAGGATGAACGACACAGCAGACTCTTAACAGGTGAATGGCAAAATATAGAGAAATCCAAAATCTAAGAGTACCGAGTCTGGAACGTCTTAAACTAAGAAGAAATCCTTCAGGGAAGTACCAACGACTCCCCAATATTGGATTAGTATTTGCGAATTTGCAGGGGTCATTTTATCTGCACAAATGAATTTCAAAGGTGGATTGGGACACATTCGGAAAGCGAACATTTGGCTGGCTCCAACTTTCAGGCGTTTGGCTGCAGCTCTAAACCTGCGGGAATGATGGGATCGAAAATTTGGTCAAATCTATTGCGGGAAATATAAATTTGAAGTGGGACTGGAATCTTAAATGTTGAGGGGGAAGAGGTCCAAGATGGAGTGTCGAAGAAGAATGTGTTGCTGTGAGGTATCCGCTACGACTGGTAGGTACTTTCTGATAGCTCTTCACGATTCCACTAACCCCGAGAGATATGTTTTTTTTTTACTTATGTATGTATTTTAGTATGTAGTTATATTGTTGACCTGACTCAGAAATTGAATATTATAACCTCCTCCCCACAAAATTTGATGTTTTACGATATACGATACATGGATTCCGAAAATCAATAACTGCAATAGTAATAAAAAGCTGGTGTTGAAGTCATTCAACATTTATTTTTATTTTAATCCTGAAATTATGTTCCTTTTATTATTTTTATTTTAAACATGAAAAATTAAATATTAGTTTAATTTTATACATTTTAGTTCCATAAATCATTTTTAATTATGATTATAATTGTAAATAATAAGTTTTGAGTTTTATTTTGATTTTTGATATTTTGATTTCTTATTGAACTATAATTTTACGAATATAAACAAGGAGAGAGAGAGAGAGGTAGGTCACACGGGGGAGAGAAGGAATCCGTTGTTGTTGTTCAAATACTCTTAAGCCTATCAGTTAAGCTTTGTCTCTCGACCTGATAGCACAGTAAGTTAAGTCTTGTCCCTTGACGTGATAGCATCGTACTGTTTTAGTGATTCTCGCTATTTCCCTATCGGAGACATTTCAAGTTGATTGAACATTTTATTCTCCTGAAATAGCGACCTTTAATTATTTACGCTAGTAATCCAACAATTAGAGTACTGCCAACATCTCACCGAAGCCGTACTTTGGCCGACGCTGCCTGCACACCTGTCTTTGACTGCCGGCCGGCCTCATCAGTTCAACCAGACGACGACGTTTTCTTCCTCACCCGGATTCGACGCAGTTTGTGATTTTCAACAATCTTATATTCTCTCTCTCCTTCGTACAACAACGAATCTTCTAAATAGATGCAGTCAAAGTAAGAATTAGGATTTCATAAAATTTTTACAAACTATTTATGTTTATTACTTATTAATTAATTATTTAATTTATTATTTCTAATTAAGTTCATTTCTTTTGTAATTCCCTTGAATACGATATTTTGCTATTTGTTAAACTAATGCCAATAAACCATTTTCATTATAAACCTATAAATTCTGTTCTTTTCATTTCATGAAACATCAAAATTTGTCTTGCTTCCCTTTTTTATTAACAATTGCAAATAATTTATAAACATTTCATTTATGCTATGACAATGTTATTGTGGTGCTAATTCAGAGTCACAATCAATATTGGCAAATTCATTATTGCATACACTACTACAACCAGACCCGACATTTTATTTAGTGTATGAGGATTTCTACCCCTGGTTCAGCCTCCGCACGCAACAGCTGGGAATTAACTAAAATAAGATTATTTTCTTACCCATTTAATTATGAATTTTGAATGTTTTTTCTGTAATTATTATTTAATATAAATCTGAAGAATTTTTTTTTAAACTTTTATTTATTTATTACATTCTTTTAAATAAAAACATTTTGTAATTTAACTACAATGAAAAGTAAAAAGTACATTTAATGTCAATCACACGAGGAGAGAAGGTGACCAATGGACACCTGTCTCCCTAGAAAGTCACGGGGCCATCTTCGTTTGAGTCGACGGGGTTGTGGTGGGAGGGGGGGGGGGGGGTGTAGGGGTTGGAGATGGAATACAAGGTCTGTGCTAGTGTATTAGGACGGTATAACAGTTTATTGTGGAAGAGTGGTGAATACCATATACTGTAGCATACTAGGATGAAGCGGGAAGAAATAAGGTCTTGGACAAAAGGGATATCAAGATTGTGGTGAATAGGATACGTAATAGGGAGCATGAAGAAAATTAAATTAGGTTATAAGAACGATGCGAAATGGAATATTATCCCTTTGAGTTCAAATGATAAGGATACGACGAAAACCAGGAGAAAAAATTAAATGTAAATGTAACCACATTTACCACATTAAGTCAGTAAATGTAACCACCTTGAATTTCACCACTTTTAATTAATCCTTTGTTTTACAATATTAACTTAATTTAACCCCTTTAGAATAAAACCACTTTTTGTGAATGTGGGGTTATCATTTCTTTTTTTTAAATTTCGATTATAATAGTTATTTTTTTAAAAATCTGACAGGGAATTGTTTTGATGCAAAACACATTTCTTGATTGTGCGACGTCACTATTTTTCAGGTTATATCATGGAAACTAAAGATTTTTTACGAGACTTTCGAAATTAATATATGACCTCTTTGTTGACATTCATTTCAAATGTGTCCGTTTTGTCTTTGTTAGAAAGTGTCAAATTAATGTGGGTTTTCATTTTTCACCTTCAATGTCCATTAATTTTTGTTATGAAAAACTTGCTTCTATTGAGTGCCAACTACCGAGTTCCGATGACCACAAAGTGACAAATTTAATAGCTACTGATTTGAATAGAAGACGTTCAGGTTTCTCTGTGGACTATTTCGTTAAGCCCCCTGTTGAAGTTGTAGTCAGTTTCAAGTGTCGCATTAACTTAGACAGAATTGTAATAAATTGTGCTTTGGGCTCTCAAAAGTCTTCTGTAGTCCAGGTTTTTGCTTCTTGTGAAGAATCTTCTGAGAAGTCTATAGCTAAGGAAACTACTGGAGAATTTAGTAAGTTATTTTTTCACAGAAAGAATAGTAAATTTAAAAAGGACTTGAGTGATTGTAGCTATCATGTTTTTAGTAATCCGTGGAGTCTTTGCAATGTAAGTTACATTAGAATAAGGATTTTGAAGACTGAATCCTCAACTGTTCCTTGTTTAGGAGGTCTAGATATTTGGGGCTCTATTTCAAAATCCGTACAGAAGGAAGTTTTTGATAGTATTATAAAAATTTGGAAACAAATAAATTGGCAGCAAACAGTTCCAAACTCCTCATTTAAACCTGAAGAAAAACCATCTACGAGTTTTGTGAGTGCTAATACACCTGTTTTGAGTAGAAAAACAAATTTTGAAGTGCCTGAAGAGTTCCTAGATGCCCTTACGTTTGAAGTCCTGACTCTTCCAATGACCCTTCCTAGTGGGAAGGTGGTGGATGTGAGAACTTTAGATAAGTTTTTTAAGGTTGAAGAGGAGCATGGGAGAGTACCCAATGATCCCTTTACAGGCCTCCCATTCACCGAATCCCGAAAGCCCATTGTTGCAGCCACCCTTAAGACTAGGCTTGACAAATTTCTCCTTGAAAATTGTGATCAAGAAATTCTTAAAGATATACCTCGCACCATAGGTAGGAAGACCATCACAACTGCTCCTGTAAAAAGTGCTTCCTATGATCCATCATCTTCATCATTTGGATGTGGAATTGAATTCAAGAGGTGCAGAGACATTGATAGCATGCTAGAATCTTCTCTGTCTGGGCTTCCTTCTTTTTTGGAAAAGCCGGTCGAGAAGAAAGTTAAAAATGATTGTATTAAGTGTGATAGTATTATTACTCTTTTCAAATTAAATTGTGATCACTTAGTATGTCGCTCTTGCTTAGTTTCTCTAAAGAAATCTGAGTGTAGAAAATGTGATTGTGGCTCAGAAATTGATTTTAGTGGTATTATTCGTTACCATCCGGATCAAAGTTTATAATTGGTGACAAAGTGGTAAAAGCTATACAGTTTTGTTTTCAAGATAAAGTGAAGTAAAATAAAATCCTTAGCCAAGTATGGCTTTAAAAGATATGATTTTAAAATTGTTGGGATTAGGTTCCTATGAATTAACTTCTGTCAATCTAAATTTAAAATATTCTTTTTATTTTCAATGCATGTAAAAGGACTGAAACCAAGTAATCGAACCCGGCTTAAGCTGTCTGGGTGATGATTATTTTCAATTACCTGAGTCAATATTAACTCGTTTATGCAGGGCCTATTGAGGATTTGTGATTTTTACCATATTCAAAAGATTAGTTTGGAATGGCTTTATTCAATGCAACAACTCGTGTTTTTTATTTTTTTATTTTAATTTTGTTCTGAACTATTCTTTTGAAAGTAAATTAAAAATCTATATAATTTCATAAAGAGTCCATTAAGAAGAGCAGCATTCTGTTTAAGCTAAGTTCTTATGTTTTATTGAAGGTGGAAAAAATAAAATCTTAAGAAGTAAAATTGTGTTACCTGAAAAGGAGAATTAAAGAAAGTACCAAAACTACCATTTGCTTTACCGTACATACGAACACGATGCATTTTTCACAGGTCCCAGGTTCTCAATGCTCACAGTGCACAGATGTTTTTTTTTTCTTCCTGCGTTTCTGTTTGAATTGACCCTGGTGTTCTCCTAGGAACACCCAGACCTAATTAATTACTATTATTCATTGAGTGAAGAGGAAAAAAAAATCAGGCAGTCAGAATGGAAATAAGTGCTGAGGATAGCGAATAAAAACATCCTTAACATGTTTTTAAATACTGATTTAGTTGTGGTATTTATTCCCTAGAAAATCTTAATAAGAGCATAGCTGCCGGGAGACCCGGCTGAGGTAGTAAGATTTTTTTTATTCTATTCCCTTGCATTTTTTGTACCCTTAACATGTGTTTCTTCCTGAGCCTCTATGGCTGTAGCAGGACTGGTTTTTTTAAATAGAAAATATTGATAAGATTTGAAATGAGTTCAATATCTACATTCCTTCAAGATATACCAAAAGCTTATTTTGTTACCTAACAGTGTAATTATGTTCCTCCTTAAATTTTATAAATGAGTTCACATTGAATAATTGCAAAAAAAAAAAGAAGAAGAAGAAGTAAGTGAATAGTTTCCTGTTGCTCTTTCTTGAAGGAAGCACTCTAAGAAGATTTAAAAAAAAAAAAAAAAAAAACTGTAGGATAACTTAGTGCTTTACTCATTCTTAAACTTGTTCCTGCAGCAGTAAGTGTAAAGATACTACATCAGGACTTGCCTCAGGCTTAATAATTTATTAGGCAGAAACAACTCAACAGGTAGAAGCATCACGGAATGTGGAATCACTGTGGAAAGACTTTTCTTTAATGATCTCTATGCTTTCCAAAACAGCAAGCTGAATCTATAATTGACTCTTAAGTCTGGGAGTATTTTATATTTATTGGTTATTATTTTATTTATTGTCTCAGAATCATATAAGTCTTTGTAAAATAACTTATTCTTAGCAAATGTTCAATTAAACTGTGATATTTTGCAGGAAAGAGGCTTGTATATCAAAGAGGAGATCAATTTTGTTTCATATGTTGAAACAAAACTGAGACATCATTGATATTGCTTTCTGTATTACATTGATTCATTCATTAGAGGCCTTTTTTCTTAGTTTTGCCTTAATAGATGGTTTTTGAACAATAATGGAAAAGCTTCTGAAACTAAGCTTTTTGGCTTCGGCAAATAACTCTCCAAATTCAAAATACTAAAATAGTCCATGGTAAGCTTGTTGGAATCTTGTTTTTTACATCCTTAAAATCCTTATCATCCTTTACATACTTATAACACCCACGTTAATCTTGCCTTGCTTGATGAAAAACTTTGTCCAACAGTTTCCTTGGGTTCATCTCACTACTCTTTCTGGCAAAGTTACCAGTCTAACTAAGCCTCCTATGTTCTTAAATCTCACCATATTTACTACTTTATAAAGGTTCTGGAGTCTGTTGTTCTTTCTTATTATTACTAGTCTTCTGCTACTCTCACTGGATTAAATGTGTCTCAATACATTATTTTTTAAACTGGATTTTCTTCTTACTATGGTGGTCCAGATCCATGAAGTATGAGTGAAAAATTTATGGGGCTAAGTCTTATATAGGATCAGTGTTGTTTGTCTACCGATAAGCCTACTGCAGATTGTCTTCAAAACAGAAGTAACAGATTCACTGAAGCCAATTTATGACTGAGCAGAGATAGTTTAACTCTATCACCTCAAATTAGTGTTACCTTGTGAGGAAAACTCACTCTATCCCACACTCAGCAAGTAGTATGTTGAGAAGGCCCAGTTCAGCATAGAGATTACTACTAATAGTCATTTATATTTGTTTATCCTTTCACTGAATATATCACTTAATATAACACATGTATTTGACATTTTATTCTAAAAAATGAGTTTCTATAAAAAATTTTGAATAAAATTTAATAAGAAATTTAATGTTTAAATTTTTATTTGGTGTAGTTTAAACATCTTATTTTTTTCAATTATTCAGTTTCATATTTCCAAAAATAATTTACTTCAATAATTTCTTAATCAGTAAATATTTATGATAAATAGATGTGAATATGTATAGGTGCTTATTTTAATAATTTAATTTGAGAAGCAAATTTGTTGCACTTGAACTAAATCATTTCTGAGCATAATAAAAAAAAATATTTATTAGTAGATATAAATAAATCACCACCCTTTTATTTCCAATAGATTCACATTCTTATTGTTCGTTCAATATTGTAAAGATAAAGAGGGCTAATAGGGAGACAAGACTAGAATAAGGAGTGTAGAAAAAACACAAAGATTATTAACTGCAGGTATTAAGCACCAAAACTCTTTCATACCAACATATATTCTTATAATATACACTGTAAATACACACACACACATAAAGTTCAATGCATTCAATCCTCATTTAATAAATTTGATCTATATTTTAATGAAACTACATATACATAGACCAAGAATGCTGGTCATGAGGCAGGTCTAGGTTAGGGAGTGGGAGGAGTGCTATGAAGATAAAACTTTTAGTATTAAAAAAAAGCATTACTTTTAGTTGAGTTCTTTCTCTAGAACTTGTAGTTCTGTTGCTGCAGTAATTCATTAGTATTCCAATTATTCCCCTTATTTATCACAATTAAGCTTTCCTTTTCAAGAATCTTCCTATCATAATATTTATTGTAGAAGACAGTCACTATTCCACACTGCTCTTTTTTATTTTAGTGTTGTGAACACCACTCCTTTCTTCTAGGAACAGATATTAATTACATTAAAAATATTTCTGGTCGCTTTTATAATTTACTAATTTCTCTGATTTTGAAATAAATACAATTTATTATTATTATTATTGGCTCAAGTTTAAATTCTTTAACAATTTGCTACTCTTGGATTTTTTTTTTTTTTTTTTTAAAGCATGCTTCATTGGTTCATGGAATTCATTTTCATAATTTCCTTTTAATTTCATCAGCTAGTTTAGGGAGTCATTTTTTTCTTAAAATTATGTTTTTTGAGAGCCATATTTATTTATATATTTATTAAATGGTTTTGTAGTTTTTTTTTATGGTATAAAACTGGAATTCAACTATGAAAAGGGGTATTAGTCAATGTTGATATCAACTAATACCCTCAGCAGTTTCATTTGATAAAAATTTTAAACTCGGACTTACTAGTTAGTTCCATTCTACAACCAAATGTTCAGTGGCATTGAACATGCCGGCTTCTCTACAGTATCAATTTTCTGTTTCCATCTGATAAAAAACTGCAGCAGAATCACATCAGTTGCTTTTTGAAGTATCTGGTGAGTATGCACTAAGCAAATCTCAATGTTTTGAGTGATTTTTAAAAAATCTAGCAATTTCAAAGTTTAAAAAAAAAGTATGTGGAGGACCACCCTAAAAGTTTGAAAACACTGATTTGAATGCTTGGTTGGATGAGGATGACAAATGCAACAGTAACTTGCAGATCAATTAAATGTGATATTAAAAACAGTCTCCATTCATTTGAAAGCCATGGGAAAGATCCAGGAGAACTAAATTGGATACCTTACCATCTGACGGATAGGAGCATGAAGCTCGAAAAACTTCTTGATAAATGCAGCTCTCCAGGTACAAAATAAAGTTTAATTGTTACTGGTTATGATTGAAAAGTGAGAATCCTACGAGTAAAAAAATCATGGGTAACTGGGGGGATCAGAACTTGAATAAAAAGACGGCCGGAAAGAAAGGACACACAGTGTTCTTGATCATAACAATGCTCCATCACATCTAAACATTACACTCGACAAAATGAACCAAGGAAACATTCAAGGCTTTCGGTTGGGCAATTCTTCCGCACCAGATTTGCTTAATCTGATAACCACTTACTTGCATGACAGGACATGCACTAGCTGAAAGCACTTAATTTTTAATGAAGATGTACCAATATGTCTTGGTGGTTAGTTGACTCAAAAGAGCAAGAATTCTTTTTGCAAGGAATCCACAAATTGCCAGAGAATATTGGGGGGGTTGTAGGGGTTGGAGATGGAATACAAGGTCTGTGCTAGTGTATTAGGACGGTATAACAGTTTATTGTGGAAGAGTGGTGAATACCATATACTGTAGCATACTAGGATGAAGCGGGAAGAAATAAGGTCTTGGACAAAAGGGATATCAAGATTGTGGTGAATAGGATACGTAATAGGGAGCATGAAGAAAATTAAATTAGGTTATAAGAACGATGCGAAATGGAATATTATCCCTTTGAGTTCAAATGATAAGGATACGACGAAAACCAGGAGAAAAAATTAAATGTAAATGNCTGTTAAAATTTACGTGGGATTAAATATCACAACAAAATAATATTTATAAAATTAAAATTTAAAAGTAAATAACGAGAGTCATTTAAACAGCTTGACAATGTCAGCTCCTCCGAGCATAAGACGATATATATTTGTCTGCCTCAGAGGTTAGACTCTCGACACTAGTGCGGGTAATTTAATAACTTATCAGACTTGTCTTGGTAGCATAAATGGAAACGTACTGGCCCGGAAAGCAGGAGATCCAGGTTCGTGTCCTTGCTGGGACAGTTAGATTTTTTATTCTGTTCCCTAGCACTTAAAATTATTGAACAAATAATAATCTCTCATGAACCCTTAGTGTGATTTTCTGTAACATTTTTCTTTGTGTAGTTCACCTTATGATTCTGCCAAAGGTAATTTAAAAAAACAAATATATTTATGCAATTATTTTTATTACACATAACTAAATATAATATTTTCTGGATTTTGTATACAATAAATTAACTTTTTATTATCACAATATACAAAGATTGTGGTACTGCTAAATCAGGAAGTTCCCAAAAAATTTTTTCTAAATTTATTGATAGCTAAATGTTTTCAGAAAAATCTCCAAATATCGAATTGGGATCAAGGAAAACTCCTGATTTGGCTTACACACAGAGAAAGACACAAGTTTTACACATTTTGCTTTTAAATTTCTTTTAATTTAGATTTAGAAAAATATATTACAGATAAGAATACAAATTCTCCTACTATATGAGTTCTTCTCTAAATATGTACACAAAAGTCACAGCTCTTCTCTGGAATGGATATACATTACCAAATAAAAATAAATATTAGATACTAGTATAGCCAAATACTTTTTCCCTGTGGAATACATTCTTCCACTTTTTTTATTATATGGAACTTTCTGAGGATACTATGTTCAACTTCTATAATAGATCTTTAAAAAAGAAGATTGAAACCCAAATAAGATACTGCTACACTACGAGTTTGGATCAAACAGGTTATTAATTATATTTAGTTATACTTTAGTTAAGCTCTTCTTCTTTAAAAAATAATAAAAGAGTGAAGATGGAGAGGTAATATCCTAAATAAGACCCTTGCAATAAATAAATTTTGTAAATATTTAGTTGAATTATTAACACTTAAACAATTATGAATTTGAATGGTCTTATCCCACAATATAGTAAAAATGAAAACTAAACAGATTTCTTTTATTTCATTTAAAGGTAAGAATAAATATCTATTTGATTTTTCAAGCCAGAAATGCCGATAACAGTGTATCTAGACTGCCCTAGAGGGAAAAATGTAGGATCAATAGATAGATAGGAAATTTTGGACAGCTGCTGTTACCGCAGCTAAATTCTAATGGGGAGGCACTCAATCTTTAATTCTACTTTATTAAATATTTTCTTTAACAATGGATTTCTAATAAAAAATCTCACAGAATATAAAATATCATAAATGTTTAAAACTAATAATAATGATGATATTAACAATTTAATTCCCTCCTAAATACCTTATTTGTATTGGCATTTTTTGGCATAATTTCATTTAAAAAAAAAAAACAAGTGCTTGAAAAAAGTTTAAATAATGACTAAAGCAATTTATTTTAAATATTACTAGTTTTGGAGATCATTAAAATTTCAAAACATAGTAACAATAAGTATTATGTGCATTTTTTACTTTTGCAGGGAGAGATCCAAACTGAGAATTAGTGGTAATGCCCAAGCAAAGAAAACAACCCCAGAATATTTGAGTCAACATAAAATGGTTAGCTCTGTAATGATCTTAAGATGCATGTATTCAAAAGACACGATGGGTTACCAGAGTGTAGTCGAGGGGATCCTTTGGGTTTAACCATATAGTGGATTCGGTTAACACCAACTATCAAGATTTGTTGAATTAAAGATATACTTGTGACTACCATTTAAATGTTTCTGATTGAATTTTAGGACTGAGGCAAATCACCACTTAGGAATATTTAAATTAGATGACTTAGATTTCAATACTCATTTAAAAGATGGTACTGAGTTATGCTGAGTTTAAATGAAAACTTTAGTCTAGGGAGTAATGTGTTATAATTATGACTGGAATGTATGAAAAGGATGAAACATGAACTTTATACAATATATATATAT
>KZ807144.1:289247-310303 GCA_000696205.2 Oncopeltus fasciatus
ATATATATAAAAACAAAAATATATTTAACTATACATTTCTGGAACTAGAAAGGAATAACTATAAATTACTTGGTAGGCATAGATTTATTATGCATGTATATACATCTGCATAAGGAGTTGAAATATTTCAATCAAATAAATCTGATTTCAACTAAATATAAATCATATAACTCTATCTTAATTCAATGGACTAATGTCAGCTTATCTTGATATTTTTTCTTCTGCATTTTGATGGATTCATTTTGAGCAGTTTTGGTTTGACATCTGTATTAATATTAGTATCAAAAGAAGTCAAAAATAGTTTACCATAACAAGTTTAAATTTTTTAAGTCAGATTTATTCCTTTTTGTGTCCACATGAGATGGGAAATTTGCCTTCTTTAAGTATTTTCTGAATGACAAATTTTTCTTTGAAGTTTAAAATATCAATGAGCTTATACACTTTTGGAGTTAATCATTTTTTGGAAATAAGAGTTATATCATGAAAAAGTGTGCTTGAATACATGAATAATTTCCCCCTCCCCCCCTCCCGTAAAAAAAATAAAAACCTCAGTAAAATTTCATTTTTTAATGTACCAATAATTACATAATGATTATTACAACTAAGTTTAACTATAATAAATGCATTTATAAATATTTTCTCATTACTTTTAAAAGGAACTTTAAAATAGTTTGTATTTAAGTAGTTCACTCAAAAACTTAACAGATTTTTTGCTAACTACGTGGAGCCAAAATGGCCTCAGAGTGAGTAGATGGGGTACCCTTTGTTTGAAGCCTGTCTGGCCATTACAAGAAGGTAGGATATGAAGTAATCACGACACTCTGGATTCAAGTAAAGGTGAAGAGGCTTTGCTTCCAGAGGTGGAGGGGTTGGTGGGAGTGGAGAACCAAGAGCTCGCTGAGATTCTCGTACAAACTCTGCCACCCTTTGCTGAGAGAGGCTTTCCACCTAAAATCATCAGATGACCAAAATAAATTTTCAGTACCATGATTTGTTCCAAAGTAAAAGATAATACTAATTGGCAAATTACCCAAACCTCTATCCAATAGTAAATAGAAAGTTAGGCTTATTTTTTTTATTATTACTTCCTGATATTATGTATGTGTATAACACATTTAATGGAATAGTAATGTATTGATGGTGTTTAATATGTAGATTATATTTATTACACATTGTATCCAAATGATATTTTATATGCTGGAGAAATTAGTCAAGGTTTCAGCTACGATCTGAAAAATAAAATGCTCCAAAATTGTTGGGTAATTATAGTTCAACAGGCAGTTTAGCTCTGCTCTTAGATGAGACCATAAACCTTCCTCGGAGATACCTCCAGACATCACTATCACCCTGATGATGACTTAAAAGTTAAGTCAAAATGTCGGGAATAATAAAATAGTTACCTAAAAATTTTGGAGTATTTTATTTTTCTGATCCTGGCCAAAATCCTGAATAATTTCTCCAGCATAATACTCGATGGCCAACGAACCTCAAACCATTATATTGTATACTTAAACTTCTGAAAATAAATATTCTATTCTATTCACCTTATAACATAGTTATAGAGTGAGTCTTGTTACACGTAGTAAGTCTAACCTGGTTGCACTTCTCATAAAGACTCCTCTGTTTAACACTTTAGTTACTTACTTATATCTTATTATAGTTAGCTCACTATAGCCATAGTGAAAACACCTAGTTGTGTTGCTCTCTTGAATGCATAGCTAAAAAAGTGGTTTTAGACTGAAATTTATGGAAGATTTCATCCGTCCAGTAAGGAAACAGTGCAAACTTCCCTAAATAAATTAACTTACAGACTAGATCAGTCTGGCAGGCAAAGCTGTTAATTCTAGTGACCTCCTTATTCCTTGTGATAAGCAATTAAACTACCTGCTGTCTTACAGTGATTTTTTTTTCCAATATTTAAATAGGGGAAGCCAAGGAGTTATTATCAGAGCTAAGGAGTGAAATTCTCACTAACTATATAGAGATCAAAGCTGTAAATGAAACTTTGCTTTAATGGCAACAGCTATAAAAAATACAATTGAAAAAATTGACCACCTCATTAAAAAAAAAAAAAAAAATACAAGAACAGAAAATGATCTTGCCCAGTTAAGATAAAAATTCAGAGAAAATAATTTGATACTAATAGGTTTGCTCGAATCAAAAGACAAAGATATTTTGGAATTAAAGCACTTCAAAAAATTTGAAATTACATTAAAATTGAAACTTAATCACTAATGATTGCTATAGATTATGCAAAGTTAAGGGTAAAATACCCATAATCCTTAAATTAACTTCTAAAATCAAGGTACTAACACTTTGAAAAATAAAAATAAGCTAAATGGGAAAGGAGTTCAATGTGTTTCCCAATAGAAGTTAACAAAACAGAGAGAACTTCAGAGCGCTCAAAAGTCATTTGGCTCATCTAAGAAGAGAACGTATAAACCCTAGATACCGAAATGCAAAACTAATACTTGAAGACAAACTTATAGTTTGGCAGAGCTAGAATACTCAGAGAGAGTGGGAAATAGGAAGAGGAGAAATAAAAAAGACAAGAATGTGGCCCCCCAGTTAAACTCAAATGTGGATTAGTACTGATAATATTTTGTGTCTAGATTTCTTAAGTAATTATAAATATTCCCAATCAAAATATGTAAGAAGTAAATCTAGAGAAAATAACAGTAAAGCAATTATTTTGTTTTATAAAAAATGTCATTGGGAAAGTGATTACTTTATGTGCATTAGAACAGTGGATATTTATTAAATTAAATCTTGAACGATACTGAAAAACTTGTGAATGAACTGGGCCTAGTTACATGTAATGGTAAAACAATTTATGACACTATAAGAGAATTTACATATATATCAAATACTGGAGAGAAGAGTATAAGTGATCTAGTGTTGGTGAACTACTATTATAAATAATGTGGCTGATATGAAAATACAATCATTTTTATGCTTATACTTTTTGCAGGATTGTTTTGTATTCTTAGAGATAAATTGGACAGAATGTTTTCAGCTTTTTGTAGAATTATTATTTTTTTTAGATTTCTAGTTTCCAGATAATGAAAAGTCCTCAATTAAACTAATTTAGGCTAACATAAATTATGAAATGCTTGAGAAATATCATTATAAAAGTGATTGTGATATTGACATTACCATATCTGAATGGCTGTGCTGATAGATGAGGACGAGAGTAGGGTCAGAGGAATGAGGCTCAGCTGTGATGTCTGAAAGAGAGAGGCAGTCTTCATCACCAGTAAGTCTCACAATTCTGAGAGAAGCAGGACCAAGAACCAGGTCACACGGCTGGAGATCTTCACAGGTTGCTTCCACTACCAATAATGAGCCATCACCATGGAGCAATCGAGATGCTCGTCCATTTCCTGGACTTCCTGAGATATGCTTAGGCTAAGGAGAAAAAAAAAGAAATATAAATTTCTCCTATAATCAATCCAATAACTTTAGGCTATAACTCTTTTATTAGATATAATTATAACTCTATAATTAGGTGTGTGTGTGTGTGTGTATGTATATATGAATGTAAGTATGTATATATATATATATATATATAATCTTGGTCAAGATTGATTTAAAAAAAAACANTATATATATAATAAATATAAAGTAAACAAACCATTTACTTTTTATGGTACTATAAAGATATATAATAGCAATATATACATAATTGTGTCTACATAATCTTTAATAAATTAATAGTTAATTTTAAGCAATTTGACTGATTTGATTGCACAAATAGTATGAATGTATAAAATAAAAACCACACCAATTATAATCAGGTTGCTACAAAATTATAAATTAACAAAAACTCCACATTATGAAATAGAAATTATAATTTTCTGCATTTAGCTAAGGCCATGCAGTAAAGTGTAATGCAGGATAGAATTAATCTAAAATGATAATCAATTAAACAAGGTGATGAAAATATTTTAATCTTCATACTAAGAAGCTTAATATGTTGAAATCGTCTTAACTCAATAGAATCGTATAGAATGCATACTCTATAAAACATTACGTCCTCTAAAATCCCAACGGTTATAATATTTATGGTAACACTATTCAAGACTAAATAGTAATTGCCAAAGAAGAAAAAAATGTAACAAACCTTAAGAATGTGGGCCCAACCAGCACCTGCCAGTATTCCTTGAGTAGTTACTGCAACCAGACCTGCAGCCCCAGACAGAGGACGTGCCATAGCACCTACCAGTCCTCGGCCAACACTTCCCACAAGTGAGCCACCACCACCAAGTGCATATTCTAATGGACGTTGAGCCAGGCCACCTACTCCTCCTAGTAGACTCACGCCTAAGAATTTAAAAATTTATTTATATTATTTATAAATGAAAATAAAAAGTAAATTATGAGAGTCGATAAATAGCTCGACAATGTCAGCTCCTTCTAGCATAAGATGATGTATTCGTCTTTCTCGTAGGTTAGACTCTCGACACTAGTGATGGGAATTTAATAAGTTATCTAGCTCTCTTGATAGCGTAACAGGATAACGGGCTTGCCCTGTTAGCAGGAGATCCAGGTTCGAGCCCTGGCTGGGACAGTTAGATTTTTTATTCCCTTGCATTTATTGATTTAAATTTATGTGGGATTAAATACCACAAATAAAATTAATATTTAAAAATTGATTTTATATTGTTTTTTCTTCTTGTTTTGGAAATAGACTTCAACTTGAACTAAAATAATTTAACCTTCATACTCTTCTTAAATCACTTGACCTCTCTTGTTATCATGCTCTATGGCCCCACTTTCTGCATTACCATTTTTGATCTTTTGTTTATACTCACCTAATAATAAAGTCCAAATTAATAGTGAAAAAAGTTCACAGATTTATTCCCTACATCTATAAGGTAAATTATACCTTTAAAGTTAAATTTAATCTACTTTGATTTAGCTCAAAAAAAGATTATTAGAAAATGTGGGTGTTAAAGGGCGTATTTTATTGAGAAGTGTGTTATGAGTTTATTATTTATAATAGAGAAATTTGTAGAGGATCTATTTTTTTTTCTTTTTTTAACACTATAAGGTCATAGCCTATTTAGTTGGTGAACCAATTTTGATACAATACATTTGTCAAAGGGTGACACTGAAACATCTGTTCGAGTCTAGAATTTTTCTTAGTACTTAAAAGAAAAATTCATATTGTTTCAATATTTTTTTGGATTATAATTTTTATAATGAACATTAATATAATAATTATTATGATATTTTAATACACAAAAAGAATGAAAAAGATTTTGAAAGCTTATGTAAGAAAATAAGCAAGTATGATAATTTGTATCAGGCAAACCGGACTATTTATAATTGTTAAAATTAAATTACAGTTAATTATTGAATGGATGATGAATTTTACTGCCTGTAAAATGTAAACAAAGATCAAATATTAATAAAAGAAAAATTGTATTCATTCACAAAAGAAGAAAAAAAAAATGGGTAGCTAAGAAAATTACTACTCTGTGGAGTAAACAACTAATTAGAAATTAATTAGGATAAAAAAATTAATTATAACAAATAAATACCAAATTCAGTTAATCCCTGTCTGAGGCCTTCTGCCAAGCCATGAGGACGTAATCTTCTCATTTCTTCGGCATATCTAAGGTCTTCAGGATTGAGTGTAAGGCGATCTAGTGTCCTTGACCAGCTGCCTGCTAGCTTTGTAACACAGCTCAGAGTTCCTAAATCATTTTTATTTATTTATTTACATAATACAACTAATTAAATTTAGTTTTCATATAATAATTAATTTTCAATAAAACTAAAAATAAAGTAAAGATAAAGACATTTTTATGTTTTAAGTCAATAAGCATCTAGTTATTACTACCTTATATATGAATTATAATGACTAAATAACTTATTATGAATAGAATGTGCATAGTAAATTAGTAAAAATTATAATTACCTGCTGTGATATGTCTCATGAGTGAAGCAGAACCATGGAAGACACCAAAGAGAAAACCTGTAGGACCATGAGCTAAACCTTCACAGGGCAAGCTGACCAGAGATGAGATGCCAGCCCCAAGACTGCGGGCCAGACCTGCTGGAGCCCCTAGGAGCTGAAGAGATCCTAATGCCCACCCTAAAAAAATAAGGAAATGTTTAATGAGTACTAACCAGAAAAGCCTAAGTTTTCCACAAAAAAAAAATAAAATAAAATAAAAAAAATAAAAAAAATTAAAAAAAGAATTACCTTGACCTTATTGACCAATAAAATAATAAAACTCATGGATTTCATCATAATAAATAAGGTAAACATAGTGGAAAGGTAAAAATAAGATGAGTTTTTTACAACTCTAGGGAAACTTATGAAGAAGAGTTTAATTGTTGATTATTACCCAATAGTCCTATATTTTTATTTACCCACCTTTAGATATTGAATATTAATAAAGTATGCAAAGAGCAGTGCTTGAAATAGTACCCATAGAATAATTGAGATTAGTAAAAAATAATGCAAAATATATTTTATTAAACCAAAACAGTATAGAAAATTTAATAAAATTATTGGAATGAAGTGAATTTGAAAATATCAAATCTTTTTGAGGTTCAATGAAAGAGAAGCAATAAAAAATATTGGAACAAAAGAGTGGATTTCGGAACTTGTCAATGGTGGCAAATTCGAAGGTGGATTGCATAAAGTGTGATAAAAAAAAAATTGGTGAATGATTTTATTTTTAAAAATTAATAAGCTTTCATGGAATATAATTGATCTCTTTCAAAATACTGTCCTTGACTGATGATAAACTTTCCCCAATGTTGATTTCTTGACTGGAAGGATTTGTGAAAAATATGTATCAGAAGGGCTAACAGCTGCATTGTTATGGTCATTTCAGGAATGCCGTAAAAACATACTCCTTTTGGAAAAAACCATACTTTTGTTTTTGTAGTGAGTTAGGAGTCACAAGGTGGCTAAACTCAGTAAGATTGATGTGGACGGACAGGAACACTTTCCCTATACCTTTTGATTGAAAAAACTTCAATCAAGAGTGTGTGGCACATTGCATTTCATAATGATAGATGAAGTAATTTACTTAGTTTTCAGACAACGTTCTTTGCACATTGTTTTCCAAATATTCCATAAACCCTGTAGTAAAATTCTGTAAAAGTTTACAGTTGTTCCCATTGGAACGAGTTCAGATTACACTATACTCTCGCTATAAAAAAACAAAAAAAAAAAACAACAATTATTTGATGTTCAATTTTGACTGATGTGTTTTTATAGGGTGAAGAGAGTTTTTCATTGTGAAGTCTAAATTTTCATATCAGGGTCATACTAGTAGATTCATCTTTCATCTCCAGTTATAAATTTGTCTGTCAAGTCCAGATTTATATATGATCATTCAATTCCATGAAAACTGAGGCACAATTTTCCTTCTGTTAACAGGTCAAAGTGAGGGATTACATTTTCTACTCACTTAAAGGATAAAATGCTTTGCTCTTACTTACATTAGATGTTTAGTTTTAAAAAAAATAATTATAATATATAGGTCGGAAGTTTGTTGGCCGTCAAGTATTATGCTGGATAAATTAGTCAGGGTTTCGACCAGGATCAGGAAATAAAATACTCCACAATTATTAAGTAATTATTTTATTATTGCCAAGTTTCAACTTCTACACTCTGAGATGTGATCATAAATCTCCCTCAGAGATCTCTCCAGGATCACTATCGCCCTGATGATGACCTACAAGTTAAGTCGAAACATCGGCAATAATAAATTAAAGAACTCAATAATTTTGTAGTATTTTATTTATCTGATCCTCCCTGACACCCTAACTAATTTCTCCAGTACATAGGCATAAGAATAGAATACAAATAATAAAATTTTATCAAAGGGATGTAAAACACCAGTTCTTTGCACTACTGAATTTTTTATTAGCTGATCCTTTCATAGTCAGAGTCTTATCTTCAGAGATCAAGGAAGGAGTGCAAAAGCCTTTAAGGCACTTTAAGGATCTTTTAGGACTCTGTGATCAATCAGCAAATGAACTGGTCTTCAAGAAATGAATTGATTCTGGAAATCTCCAGTTAATTTTTTTTCATCATCAGCATCAATAAAGAATTGATTTTTTTTTTTAAATTTAATAGTGATTTTAATTTTAGTATGGATACTAAATTTCATTTCACATTTTGGTAAGAAAATACATTTTTGCATGTATTTGAACTGGTGGGCATTCTACAAAAAAAGACACATGAATATTGTTTGAGGAAAAAGTAGAACCATAAGAAATACCTGTTCCATATATAGCACCAAGAAAATAATGAACAGTCAATGCATGGCCCAATCTGTAGGGAGAAGTGACCACATCAGATCTTTGGAATTCAGCAAATGATAAGGGCGACTGGTCAAGAGCAATGTAAAATCTGCAATGTTTAAGTTATTTATTAAATTTAAATAAATAAATAATGAAGTTTAGAAATTAGTGGAGTGATAAATAAGTTAGTAACGAGAAATAAATCTAGTTTACAAATATCTTAATATTTAAAACAATTAAATTTTTAGTCGAATATGAACTTTAAAAATTATTAATGCTTAAAACCCTAACACAATAACTTAATTTTTTAAATTTTGAAACAGTTTTTTAAGTATGCATTATTTTTAAGATTTATAATAATAAAGAAATTGTTCTTGGGCTACAAAAAAATTGGGGCTATTAATATAGATGGATCTACCGGCAGATCTACATGCATACAAAAACAAAATCTAATTAAAGCTAATCATAAATTATTTCTTCATCTATAGGCAAATCATAAATTCTCTGTAATGACAAATCATAAACGTTAAATCTAAAATTTAGGACACACTTTAATCCTTTATCTTAAAAATGATTTTCTTTCTTTAAAAAATATAGTAATGTAAATAAACTGTACGTTGAGATAAGTTGTAAAGTGACTAAATAAATGTATTATTATTTTTTCCTACTTTGTTTTTTAAAGTGTGAGAATGGTCGGGGTTTCGGCCAGGAAGAAAAAAAAAAAAAAAAAAAATATACACCAAAATTTGGAGTAATATTTTTATTTATGCCAACGTTTCGGCTTAGCTAGTAAGCCATCATCAGGGCAATGGCGTTGGGTGGAGAAATCTCCCCAGGGTGGTTGTTCACATTGTAAACTGCAGAAAACAACTGAATTTTGAAACAACGCAGTTGTTTTCTGCAGTTTACAATGTGAACAACCACCCTGGGGAGATTTCTCCACCCAACGCCATTGCCCTGATGATGGCTTACTAGCTAAGCCGAAACGTTGGCATAAATAAAAATATTACTCCAAATTTTGGTGTATATTTTTTTTTTTTCTTCCTGGCCGAAACCCCGACCATTCTCACACGATATTCGAGACGGCCAACAAATCATCAACCATTTGTTTTTTAAACCTTAAATAAATATTTTTTATATTTTTTGTTAGTTCACCCGTAAACTAAACTTTAGAAAAAAATAATCTGGCAATGAATTTGTTGATTGCCAAGTTTTATGAGAGAGAATTATCAGGAATTCTGTCTTGTTAGTTGAAGAACTAAAAAAAATTTTTTAACCAAAAAAAGTATTTATTTTAGCCAATGTTTTGGCCTGAATTTCAGGTCTTCATCAAAGATGGATAAGAAAATAAAAAAATGTAAAAATAATATAGAAACATGTCTATATGTCATAATCAAATAAATGAAAACATAAAACTGTGTAATTGACTATATAAAATGCATGAAAAAAGGATACTGAACATATTGGAGAAAAAAAACATTCATGATATTCTCAAGGTAACATACCAAATGGGAGAGAGAGACTCGTGCTCAACTGTGTCAACAACATAACTTATCTGTTTTTTTAAATTTATTTGAGAGTTGTGGAAGGGAACAGGAAATAGATGTAGGAGTGAGGCAAGGATAAATGGGATTAGGTGGCTTCAGGTTTGTGAAAATATCAATGTAGGGGAAAAAAACCAACTAAAATGCCATTAGGTGGTCTTATGGTGATTATGTTATAAGACATGAAAAATATTACTGTAGGTGGGAGATTATTATGAATATTTTTTTCCCTTCAATATTTTCAGTATCCAGTTTTTATACAGTCGATTACACAGTTTTATATTTTCATTTATTTCTTAGATTATGACATATAGACATGTTTCTATATTATTTTTGCATGTTTTTATTTTCTTATCCATCCTTGATGAAGGAAGAATAAAACTTGACGATCATAAATTCACCTCCAGCTTATTCTTTTTCTATATAACTAAAACATACAAGGGAGTAAATACAAGAGAATACTGCTATCTTCTAAATACATTTTTATTTATATTATTTTATGAAACAAATTCAAATTGAAATGGGGAAGTATTTGATATATTAAGGATATTAAATTTCTCATGTAGAATTGCTCTTTGATGAGGTAGTTTAAAAATATCACTTACTTAGTAGAAGTGTGAAGAGAAACTCGAAGAAATAGAGGTGAAATGTATATTTTGGAAAGCTTTAAAGGTCTCGAGAGTTCATAACTCGAAGATATTATTTCACCTGGAACTGGTATTTTTTTGTATTTTGGTATTCCCTTCAAAGTACCATCATCATCATCATCATCATCTATGTAACTTATCTGTTGTATAAAAAAAAATTATTGTATATAAAATAACTAACAGCTACTTAGAAAATAATAACTATAAAAAACACTAATAGATGTCAAGGATGATAGAGATGTAGTCCTTCCCATTCAAAATTATTTTATTTTAGACCCATGTCAGTGTCAATACACCACCTTCAGGCACTACAGAGTGTCGCAAGTAATGGTACTCATTTACAAGCACTGGTAAAACTTGTATCTATATTTATTTTGAGCTTACAAAGTTTAAGAAATATGTCACTGTGGCAATATTCACAGTTTTTTTTTTTACAATAATAAAGAAAAAGGTTGAAACTTACCTCAATTTTTTTATTTGCAGTTTGGCCAGAATATATTTCAGGATCATTTAGAGATGGAAGACTTTCATTAATGTCAGATGACTTTTCAGTGCTTATTGACTCACTATATTGTTCTTCTACATTTCTTTCAATATGCTTCGCAGGAGATTTGATCGAAATCTTCGTGTTCAAGTCCTCAAAGTGACCTTTTAATTCTAACAAATATGTGTCTTCTAGAAATATTTCCAATGGCATTACATTTGCCTGGATATCATCAACAACTAGATAAAAATGATTAAAATACATTAACAAATAGATCTCAATTTAAAAAAAAAATAAAGAATAGGTAAAAAAATAAAGAATGTGTAAAAGTTATATACACATCTCAGTCATCTGAGCCTCTTCCCATAACATAAAGAATATCCAACAAAATGAAACCATTCAAGGTGAGGCATAGACAAATACAAAGAAAAACAACAGCTGATGGTAGCATGCTAAGTTCTGCCTATTTTGATTTGTTCTAAACTTTGTTTTTAGATCCAAAGGTAAGTAAAAATCATGATTGTATTATTTTATCCAAGGTATTTATTACTAAAATATGACTTATATTCAAAAATGAAAAAAAGTTGTGAGAATATGGCATGTAATGTGATCGTCATTTTGTAATAATGTCTTGAACATGAAGGGGGGGGGGGGGATGGAAGGAAATTAGAAATTGAAAATAGTAAAAAATATAACAATGTGATATGTGTGAGCAAAAAGTACTATGGATGTAATGGACATTGAATGTCTACTTAAGCTAAAGGCAAAATATGGTCTGGTATTTAAAGGGTTACAAATAAGATTAAGCTTGGCAGTAGTTACTATACTATAACTATGCAATAGCCATTATACTGAATTAAATACTAGTGGCCATCAACAGGCACCAACCTAGCTCAAGAAATAGGTACATTGAAGAGATAATAACTTCCCACTCAAACCTAGAATTAGTTTGTGGTTCAACCCACACTGAACAAACTTTTATGGAGAATAAAAATAGCCCTAGTAATAAATAATCCTAATAAAGAATAAGTTATTACTAGATAGCCCTTCACCCATGACCATGAAGAAGTTCTAATGGAAATTATTAAAAAAAGAAAGAAAGGTAGTTCTTTCACACAAGGTGAGTAAACTTATGTGTGTGAGAATATGTGAGAGTGAGTAAAGACCTGGCAATCTAACTTCTAATATTATTGGTGGTAGAAAGTTTAAGGCCATAAAACTTCACTATACTAATAATTAATTATTTCTTTCAATAATCATAGATCAGATTGTATATAGAACATTTATTTTTATAATTAGTATAAAGAAACAGTCCGTTTTTTTCATATAAAGAGAAAGGAGGGGAGAGAGAAATTATGAATAATNATATTAAATAAAGAAAATAATATTTTTAAATAATTTAAAAGAATGACAAAGAGGTCATTCATATACTACAATACATACCAACAGTGTGAGTAACATCCAACCCAAATTTTACGTCTAATGCTGGAGTTCCTTCTAGGGGATATGATTCAATGGAGAATAAGTCACCTTGTGTTTTGGCAGGATTCTTAGAGGAATTAGTGTTGGAGCCATGACCAGTCATAACAACACTAAAATCATAGCCTCCTTGAGAATATTTTTGGTTATCGACTTGTATATCCCAAATTGCAACACTGAGATCGGATTTCCCAACACTTTTTTTATCCTGAAAATAAAGCTTAATTAAACTTAATTATTTATTATTTTACAAAATAATAAGGAATGATGTTTCTATCTGTGCTACTGCTAGGTGTTAAAAATAATAACAAAACAGCAAAAGATATTAAATGATACAAATAAAATTATATACCAGATTGGGACCCATCTTTGCTATAATATTCTCAAGTGAAATTGCTAAAACTTCATTACATTCAGGACTATCATTGGAATCTGAACAAAGAGTGAAGTATAGTCCTTTCAGGAAAAGGCTTCCTTCAATTTTCGTCCAAACTAAAAATAAATGTTTAAAAAATTACTTCTATTTTAAAAGAGGAGAATTAACAAATTTATTTAAAAAGCATTAACCAAATATTTACTAACTTGACAATTCTTTCAAACATCCTTTCTTGCAAGTATAAGTTTCACAGACAGGGAGCTCTTCGAGTACCGCAGTTTCAGACTTGGATTCTTCCAATAGATTTTGCCCATTATTTCCTCCTAAAAGTATAATTCATTAAAAGAGTAACTTTATAAAATACTTTTTGATACCATTATTCAAAGGCAAAAAGTGGAAATTAATTCTGATTTTCATTAACAGTTGTTCATTAAGTGATGAGTTATTGACGGATTATTGAAAATATTGAGCTACATGCAAAGTAAATACTCAAGATGCTTATTAAAAAAGAGAATTAAACCATCTGATACTATGAGACAAATTCATTGTTAGTGCTTTACAAAATCATAGGGATTTTTTAGTTTGAAAAAAACAAGGTGAGGTGACTTCCACTAAATTTACTACAACTAAAATAAATAAAAATACAAGATTATCTCTGAATTTCAAAAACCAAGTATCAGTATTTTTTTCCTTAGGGCAATGATGAGCAATGAAGTTTATTGCTCTTAAAATTAGGAATGACAAAGAATCAAAATTTTATATTGTTACGACATTAGTTTACAGTATAAAAAGAGAAGCTCAAATATAAAATATTTTAGGGAATTGAAAACAGGAAAATACTAAGTTTAATTGTTATTAGATGATTTTAGTTGGGGTTCAGTCATGTTAGATCCAAAAAAAAAAAAAAAAATACAAATTTAACAAAAGTTTTAAAAGATTATCTGCCAATATTTTGGCTTACAATGTAAGCCATCNTTACTTTAGAAATCATACTGAGAAGTTTTTCTTTTATTCTTTTGGAGGCTTAGATAAAAATGTCTTATTATATTTGATGTTATAAATAAATGGACAAAAAAACCCATTATTATTATGATAACAAACATGAAATTTAAATCTCGACTAACCATAAGCAGATTTTAGGTCTATTGTGACACAATCCCTAATCAGCCATTTTAAGAAACCTCAGGCCATTACAAAATTTCAAAAAGTCTCTGAGTTCAGCCCCTACAATGATTGGGCATTTTTATTGCACTTCCTTAGTTTTCAAGTCTTTTTAAGGACAGAGCTACACAGTCACCTCTTCTTCCAACCTTAGCAGACAGGTTGAATCCTGTTCTAGCCTTATTTTATTTAGGTGACATTAGAGAGGACAGATTAAAATTTCATTATGACCTTTTATCTGGCGGTTTGATAAATGTTTTAAGGTTCATATCACCATATTTATTTATTTTGTTTGTATTCTATTCTTCTGATCCCTAGGATTCCACTTTCTTCCTGAAGTTTTAGGCTTATGGCAGAATGTCTAAGCGCCAACCTTGCGCCTCCTCGGCTCAATTCTTAACTGGTGTCTACAGTCTCATTGTCTCGCCTTCCTTTGAGTTCAGGTATCCAAACTAGTACAACACAGTTGTTCTAAGCAAGGAGGCAATCCATAGAACATCTTTCACTGAGTAATCTTCAGGCAATTCTATATATTAACACAAGTGCAATTAAGCCTTTAGTTCAAATGGAGAATTTTTTGACCGTAGATATTATTATTATTAGATGATTTTAGTTGAGGTTTGGTCAAGGTAGATCCAAAAAATACAAATTTAAAAAGTGTATTTTTTTAAAAGATTATCTGCCAATATTTTGGCTTACATTGTAAGCCATCTTCAGGGCTGTAGAAATACAATGTCATGAGAATACAAGATTATCTGCCAATATTTTGGCTTACAATGTAAGCCATCTTCAGGGCTGTAGAAATACAATGTCATGAGAATACAATAATAATTGACAATATTATAATATAGAATTAACATAATCTACTGTGATATCAAAAGTATACATGTAGAAAGCTATGTAAGAGAATTTAAAAACATGCAGACAGACAACTTATTAAAAAAAGTAATTGAATAAAATAAAAACAGTAATTTACCACACCTGCCTATCATGAAGACATGTCCTGTCCCTAAGTTCACATTTCTATGAGTGAGAAGAAATGTAATTTTTCAGACAAAAACCATGGGTGATGGAAGGGTGGGGGGAAGGTAAGAGGAAGATGGTACAAAGGGAGAGTGGCCTGTTTCAAAAAGGGGGCAATAAAAAGGAGAAAGGAAAAAAGGAAGGGTATTATTGGGAATAGGTAACTTTGGAACTGGGAAAAATGTTTGACAGGTTTATTGAGAAGGAGGGCTAATGGTTTTTAGAGTGTAATGTTTGAATAAGTTGAAGAAATTTGTTCTATGTCCGTTCTATGGTTAACTGGATAGTGTAGTAAGTTAATGTGAATGGTTTCAGATAAAAGGCGTTTGTGTTCACAGGGTTGAGTGGAAAGAATGGGTATGCTCTTAAAGTCAAATGAGTGTTCTTCATGAAAAACATGTTTTTAGTGAGGGCAGTTTTTATTAGTTTATTCTTTATGTCATTTTTATGGTTATTGATTCTACAGGAAATAGGGTTTTTTGTTTGTCCAATGTAAGAACCATGGCAATTAGGTGTGGAACAGGGAATTTTGTAGATGACATTAGTTCTGTTAGGAAGGGGATGGGGTATTTGAGGTTGATGTAAATAGATTTTAATTTATTGTTGGTGGAAAAAAAAAAAAAAGCTTAAGGTTAGAAATAAAAGAATTTTTTATTTCCACTTCTCCAATTATCCCCCTCCCCCAAAATATTGACCTCGTTTTCCATTTTCTTCTTTATATTCCAAAACTTTCTGAAAATATTAAGGAATCTCTCAAAAAAACTTTCCCTAACATTAAGCTTCTTTTTTATCCACCAATGGTATTTAATTAACTTTAAACATTTAATATCAATAATAACCAATTTGACAAACCTTTTCAAGTTATTTAAGATTGGATGATAAAAATACAGGTTTTAAATAAAATCCAGTTCCAGTACATTCCAAAAATTTTGGACTTCAGACAATAGCTTTATATACAATAGTTTTATATAATATAAATAGATTTATACTTTGATCTCCTTGCAAGTTTAAGGAACCTCCTAACTTAGTCAAGTAAAAAATGAATTAGATAAAAATTATACCTTGAGCAAGGAGAGATAACCTTGTCCTGACATCTGCAGCTGATATAAGAGATTGGTGAGCTGGAGTAAGCGTAAGATTTGTGGTGAATGCAACTTTTGTAACTGTAACAACAAGATCATGAGAACCAGGAAGTCCAACAAGCCTTGCACCTGATCCAGGTGTCAAGCAAATAGCTCCAGACCAATCAGCTATAAAAAAAAAAAAAAATGTTAATAGCTGAAAGTTTTAAATAGAGGTATTTGTGAAAGGTCTAGTGTCTTCAAAATAAGAAAAAATTTGTGGAACAAACATTAGCTATAGTTGTGGCTAGTTTGGTTTTATTTCATACTTTATATATGAAAAATTACTTATTATTACATAGAATTTTTTAGCCTATTTCTTGCGCATCTTAACATAAGTAACTTACTCAATATTTCAAACAATATTAAGAAAAAAGTGTAATTTTGCATACTTTCCATGAAAATCTTAATAAACATAAGAAAATTTTCCCTAAAAATATTAAATTATTTGAAAAATTATTGCAGAATGTTTAAATATGACATGAACAGACTAACAACTATTATCCTATTTCCTTTCAGGTCTTTTAAGGAAGACCCCTTCAATTATTTATTAGTTTCCAAAGGTTATATTACCTTTGTTTTGATTTATATTAATCTATCTCCTTCTATCATACCTTCTATTATCCGTCTTCATTGGTTTCTGCAAACCATCTTCTGTTGGTGAGTGCTTTCAGACATTGTCCATCCTCGTGGCCGAATACATGTGTTCACTGTCACTGTCTGTATTCAACAGTCTGTATTCGGCCACCCTTCAAATGTGACTTGAGGATGGACAATGTCCGAAAGCGCTCGCCAACAGAAGATGGTTTGCAGAAACCAATGAAGACGGATAATAGAAGGTATGATAGTTCTATATTCATTGGTAGTCATAATAACCCTTTAGATTATTTACCTATCTCCTCCTACTGACTGCCACCAATTGTTTAATCTAGAATTTCCACTTGCTAATCCATGAACAATTCGGGTCCTTTTTTAGGATTATTAAACAATCTTCTTTTCTATATTTAAATTTTAACTTCTTATAAAAGACTTAAGGATACTCTCTCTGACATTTTGAAAAGTTTTTCATTTATAATTTCTTACGATAAAAAAAAGAAAAAATTCTTGAATAATCTTAGAATAATTGTAATCCCACATAATTTTTAGCCCATTAATAGTTCAAATGTGAAAAAAAAGTTTTGGTGAGGCTAATTCTTAATCTAAAGGAAGTAATAATAGAGAATGAGGGATGTCACAGGAGTAAAAATTCTAGACTAAAATGCTGACAGTTTCGGAATATTTAATTCCATCTTCAGGGCCTACATTACAACAGAACATGACAGAATATAAAGGACCTGTAATATGGATACAATACAAATAATTATTTTAAAATACAGTACTTACAAATGGTCAATTGCTAAAATTACTATTATATAAATAACATGAGTTTAAAAAAAGAATAATTTAGCTAAAAAATTAATATGTCCAATATTAAAAAAAAAACAAAAAAACAATAAAATAAAAATGGACAAATTAAAGTCAGCAACTTTATGACTACTATTCGAAAACCTAGGCTAAACTAGACGGTCCTAACTGTCTTATCACATCTCGGCTGTCCTGCACCCCCTGTCAAAATAGGGTTGTACTATATTTCAACTATTAATTGAGTATCCTGTCTGTAATTAAAATAATTAATGCCCAGGATAATATGCACCGCTTATGTAAAAATAAGGTAATACAAATCTTATCTTTTAGATCTTATAGATTTGTATAACCTTATTTTTACATAAGCGGAAGTAGGCTGAAGAAATTAGTCAGGGTTTCGACCAGGATCAGAAAAATAAAATACTCCAAAATTGTAGGGTAATTATTATATTATTATATTCGAGGGAGGTTTATGCGATAGCTAAGGTTGGATATAAATAAGGATGGGTATATCTAAGTTTGAGTATAAGTATACAAAAACAACTTTGCCCTCATGACCCTTTAAATGTGACTAACTTAAAAATCTAATTTACAAAAAAAAAAAAAAAAAAAAAATTATCTTAGGGGATTGTATCTTTATGACAAGTACTCTTCCATCTTTTACACTCCATATCCATACAGGCTCTTTTCTGTCACTTATGTTACTCCATACATTCAGATGACCTAGATGACCTAATATCACTAATTTAGCATAATTAATTTTAGGTCTCCTATTCAAAGTAATTCACAGAGTCACCCAAACTATGGATGCCAGATCTTTCGAATCCTCCCAACCTTTCCCTCTTACACCATCTTCTGTTTTTAAAATTCCTTATTCCTCTATTCAAGCATGTGACCATCATATATCTGATGACCATCTTGCAGTCTTGTTAATTGCATGAGCTGACTGCTTAATTAAGTTCAAGTACAGAATAAATATAGTGGAAGGATCAAGACTGGCACTGAAAATTTAAAGAAAATAATTCGCTGGGAGTTTAATTGGGTTGCAAACAATGTGACTATGTGGATATGTACTATGACACTAACAAGGTCTTTGTATCAAGAGGTTTATTCATGTCTAATCTCACTTTGCCTTCACGGTGCATCAGAGGCCATTCACACCTACTGCCAAATAATTTTCTGAGATATAATATTGATATTTATTATTACATATTATTGATTTTCAATAAATTATTTCTTTATTATGATAAAAGAATAAAATATTTCTTCCCCATAATCATTTATTTTCAGCTCATACATTTTTCAGCCATTTTTAACACTTCTTCAACACTGTTAACAACTCAACAGGGAGCAGGACATTACTGGATGTTTTAATCAATTTAAGATATTGATGAGATTTTAATTTTGGTCTCTAGAATCAACTCGCCCTCCCGATTGCAGCAATTAGTGAACTAATCTAACAGTTTGGAGAAAGAAGCTTAATTACTACTTTATTATTAATAATTAAGGAGCTTAATTTGGTTTAATTATTATAAAAATTGTGGACTATTTCAATTTTTTTTGGAACTTAATGTATTAAATTTTGAAGAAGGTTTCAATTTAAATTTTTTAGGTTAATCTGGATATTTTATAGTAATTAAAATAGCTTTAAATAAAAAAAAAGAAAATAAACTACTCACGGTTATCTCCGACTTTTGCAGCTACAATAGGAGGTAAAGGTTGGCCAGGTCCTGCACTCACCCTGTAGTGGCCGCACCTTCCTTTTGGTAACATCATCATCCAATCCCAATCAGTATATTCTTCAACTACACTTCCTCCTAAAAATATATATATTTTAGCACAAATTAAAGGAAAATATTTAACTCTCTTTAAATAACTATACTTGAATATTTGCCTCCATTGAATATAATTTCACCTACTATTTATCACCTATTATGATGCTAATCATTAATTAAATAACAAGTGCAGTGGAGCAAAACTTAAAACATGAGACTCAGGAATTTATTTTGTTAGAATAATTTATTAAGAGGGCTCTGGTGAATCTAAAAGTTATTTTTTTTTTTTTTAATTTGGAGATTCTATTAACCAGATTATTAAAGTAGAGGCCATACTTATTCATTTTAAAAAAAAATCTGTGTTATTGATTTCAATTTTTTTTAACTGGGATAATCAATATATAACTATAATCAATAGTCCTTTAGACTTTGCTCACATAGATGCTGTTTAAAAAACCGTAATGGCTTTTCTTAAAATTATGTCCTTGATATATGAAAGATGAATGTTTCAGAAAAAATAAATTAATCAAATTTTGAATGCTTAAAGATTGTATTCACCGTGAATTTTAGAAAGATAGAAATTTGCTATTGCCTGCCCCAATTTCTATAGAAACAGCAAAAGGTAGCAAGGAGCTTTGGAGATTTTAGTCAGATAAGACATCCTTAGTTCACCCCTAAAATTTATGGAAGGTAAATTATATTTCATGAATTTTACACACTTAATAGGTGGAGGCTTATGCAATGAGGATGATTGGAGCTTAAGGGGTGACAAAGATTTAGGTCAACAAGTTTCTAGCTCATTAAGACATCACTATAAGCACATACTAAAAAGAGAGACTATTTAAATCTGATCTAATGAAAAATCTTTGTAAGATTGGAAAATCTTTGTATGAAGAAAACCTGAAAAGGTGCGGATGGGTCAAGATACTAGCCAATATGCCACACAATTACACTACCCTGTAACATTAACAGTAATAAAAAGGAACAGTGTTCTCGCCAACCTTATAATTATATACATAAAGAGCCAACATGAGGCTGAGAAAAGAAAATGTTCCTCTATAATTAGCCTTATTTGGAAGAGAGTAGAAGTATTGAAGACATGAAGCTGGAAAAGACCTGCATTACTTTGTTTAGGAAAGAGGGAGCTGAATAGAATAAACCTACAGGCACAGATAGAGAGGATTTTTTGACTGTGGAGGTTATTAGTTGAAAAAATAAAGTAAATCTACAGGTATTTGATGGAGAAATATGGATTCAAGTACAGTTACTAAAAGGATAACTATGACAAGAAGTTCGTTCACTGGACAAGAGACGACGGTTATGAAGCAAAGGTTCATCATCATAGTACAGAGGCCTGGAAAACAATTGTTTGCAATTTTGAAAAAAAAAAAAAAAAAATGTCAGAAATGATGTTCCTTGGCTAAGGCTGATGGTTAATTACAACATCTTGATCATTAAGATCACAATATCTCACAAATCAAGGTAAGATATCTTACCTTGAAAGATGGATCATCATTACTGGAAGTAATATTAAACCCATTTAACATTTAAAATAGTTTAAAAATAAACTCAGGTCTATTGTATAAAAATTATATATGTTTCTGTTTGTGTGTGAGGAAACCAGGTTTTCAGATAAAATTAGTTAGTTATTGAGGATTCTAGTCAAATAATTGTGTAAAGTTTTGTCTAGGCCAATATTTCAAGAATATATTTTCCCTTCATCAGGGCTGAAAATATATACTAACAATTTACAATATATGTATATATA
>KZ807144.1:310335-358866 GCA_000696205.2 Oncopeltus fasciatus
TATATATATATATAATTACTTACCTTGAGGATTATTTGAAGCTCCAAAATAAAGATCGTAGCCAGTATGATTATGGACTATCAGCTGTGGACTGGGTTCATCATCAATAGTTATATATGTTACACCTTCTTTCTCCTTAAAAATAAAGTAGATAGTATAACTTAAAGATATAAAATAAAGCTCTGCAACTATCAGTAGCAGTATTAAACTTCCACCAAATCTCCTCTAAATAAATTAAAATTTTACAATATAGAGGATTGATTGACACACACACACACACACACTCACACACACACGCGCGCGCGCGCACACGCACACACACAATTTAAAAATAATCAGGGGAACTAAAACATTAAAGTACCAAAACTTTGATTAATGTTTTTGATACTTGTTATAAGATGGAGCAAGGAAAGTAAAAAGGGCTCAAATCTAAAACTGATTATGAGGAAAGGAAATGAAGCATATTTAATAAATGGATTATTATCACCCACTTAGTGGTAAAAAGTCAGCTATGAGAAATGAAATTATGAGGTTGAACTCTGCTCCATTAGGTAAAAATATTTTTTTATTGGGTTTTTATTATATTCATTTCAAAGATCTCAACCAAAGACAATGATTATTCTCAATAATCAGAGGAAAATGCCCTTCAAATGAAATTGCTGCATAGCTCCAAAAACAGCTTCAAATGTATTTATTAGTTACAATTAATTTACCTGAAAGACCACCGAGAGTGGAATATTAAAGAATCCATCTTCCAAAGTAGAAGGAAGGAGAAGAGACTCCTTCTCACGCGCATCAGCTACTACAGGGACAGGTACTGGATTGCCTGGGTCACTGTCTGGTGTTCCCTTGAAGAAGAGATACTGGTTCCCACCACCCTCTCCCATCCATTCAGTCAGTGGTTCCCTGTGAAGGAAAAAAAATTATTTGAGGGATACAACACAAATTCAAAGAAGGAATATTCTAAAAAAAAGAACTTACGAAAGACCAGAGGAGCTTTTCTTTGGCAAAAAAATAAAATCAGATGTAACAGAGGAAAATGTTAATTTCTCACAAGAAGGCTTTAGAGAAAAAATTGCCATATAAAGATCATGAGAACTAAGATTTGAAATTACAAATGCTGATGTAAAATGTAAGACTCTGATATTTTTAACCATTTTTGAATTCAATACTCCATAAAAAACCTAAAAACATGAAAATAAGAACAGATGAAAATAATTTAACAAACTACAATAGAATTATACATAGTATCAAAATAATAATAAAAAGACAATATTTAATATGAATAAGAATTAATTTTTAAATAAATAATAATAAGAAAACTAATTTTTTACATTTTGACTTTGAAGATAATATCAAAATATATAAAAAAACTAAATTACTAAATTAGGTCTACTGGGCATCCTCATCAACACCCCAACTCAGCCGGCGAGTCCCTTTCAGGGCCTCCGACACTGCCACCACAGAACCTCCGGCCAGGAGTCTGCTTTTTAATTATGCGATGAAAATAAATTTGCTCTAAAACTGTAATTGTTTAATAATTAATTAAATTTATTAATTATTAGTTGACCATTGTTAACAATTTTTAGTTTTCATCACAGCAATTATCAACTGCAAATTAACAATTAACTGCGAGAAAACCAAGATTAAATAATTTTTATAAAAATAATGAAAAAATAAAGTAACAATAATAAATGCAAAGAAAAGAGATTATTTAAATTAAACACCATATACTGATTTATTTTAGGAAATTACATAAAATACAACAAATTCAATGGACTGAGATTAGTCAAGTATCTCATCTAATGACCCTATTAAATTATGTTTATTTCTTAAATTTTGGAGCAGACAAAGATGAGCATTGGCAATTTTAGAGTAAAGAGGATGGGAAGTAGAAGCTAATGTGGAGTAGTAATACCGCAGTAGAAACGAGTCTCTCCGTGACTCAAGTGGTGGCTCACTAGACTCGGCACAGAGACTAAGTGCAAAGCTACTGCTGAAGGCATCGAGTGCCAGACGAACTTAGCTATGATGGATACTTCTAAACATACTCAGTGTTCTGGGAGAAGCTGAACCACACACCCATAGTCCAGTTTTGCCCGAATCAGGCTTCTGTAGAGCATTAGTATACTGCTCCAATCTGCTCACCATATCGTATTCAGCATCATTTTCAAAAGATCTGAGGCACTATGCTTTCAGATTTTTCACGTGATTGCTTTAGTTGAGAGGTACTAAAAAATGTTTCTTGAGAATATGCAATGTCAAGAGTTTTTTTTTCCAAGGAAATAGTAAATCCATGATCCCTAAGCTACTTTTGTTTCCCTATCTAGATATCATCTACAGATGCTGAGTTACCAAAGCAGTAAATAAACATATCATAGACAAGCTACATACTGGTAAGACAGGATCCTGTACTTTATCTACCATCCCTTCCAACCCTGTACTAAAACAATCAGGGCTGACAACTGACTCTTGGGAACTCCATTTTTTAAATGAAATTTCTGGACAAGCAATAACATATCAAAGTCATCTATATTCACTACAGATGAAAAATTAAAGGAAAATAAAAGAGAAGAGAGAACTTTCCTGAAAAAGAAAATACTTATCACAGAGATAAGGAACCGGATCAACACTTTTGCTGTAGTTGAAGACTGGTATGATTCAGTAAGAGTTTTTTATTGATACAGCTTGGAATTACATAATTTAAAACATAAATAATATTCTGCTAATGAGTTACAATTGGACTTTTCACTCATAAGTTTCAGTATTAATAATCAATATTACACTATTAATAATTAAATGGAATTATTCTAAAGACCACACATTTTTTAAATGAATTGAGATGTTTATAAAATCTAAATACAAATTTATATGTTACTAAAAATTCAAGCTGTCAGTAAAAAATTCAAAACCTTAAAATAATTGTGATATAAGTTTTTTAAGTATTAAATTTATTCAATAATAGCAACTTACAAATCATTTGCAAAAATAATAAATAAATTAGACACTTTTAATAACACTAAAAGACTAATTGGTATATCATATAAATATGTTTAAATAAAGTATAATTAAATAAATAAATTATATATACACGCATATAAACATACTCACAGAATTGGGGGAATTGATTTTAAAGTGCACAGTAGCGATTTGAGGAATAAGGCCAGGAATATGTGGCTTATAAAAAGACTGATTATCAGATAGTTGGAAACCAGATGATTTGTGAAATTCTCCTCCAGGAAACTTCACAAGAAGGTTGAATGTATTCTGAAATAAATTTATGGACAATTGTTTAATGTTTCTGTCTTAATATATTACATTTACTTAACAATTAATAAAAATGTTCATTATTATTAGGGTTATCAATATATTATCCGATTCTTCACACTTTGTATATATTTATCTTTATTTGGTGAGACCCTTTCAGAATCATTGATTGAATTGAACTTCTGGTAAAAAAAATCCGAGTGATCTCCACTCTACTTTACTATATATGAATGTGGATAAGAATATTACAATAGAGCACACATCTTCTGAGTACATGATAACCAGAATATAATTAGTAAATAAATACTCTCTACAATTATTAATCAAATGACTTATATGATATTATATTAATACATGAACTACATATATTAAATAAGAAATAACCCATTTATGTCCAAGGTAAGGAGTATATAAGAAAGTTTCAAGAGTTTGGCATTCTTAGTTACATGGACAAAGAATGAGGGCTAAGTGGGACCAGAACTGGCACTGTTCATGTAACTATACAAGTAGTAGAATAATCTAATGTATATCGAGTCAAATTTTTAAAAGAAAAATTTCTTACCTCTAAATAAGGAGGAGCCACTATAGAAAGATGAGGAACTCTGCATAATATGTCTTCTTCAGAAATGATAGCTAAGGTAAGCCCAATAGTATTAATAACTAAACACCATGGCTCTAATTCAACTTGAATACACTGAGGAGCACTAAGTTTCTCGCCACAAAATCTCACCTAAATTACATTAAAGGCACGAATAAAAAAAATTACAGGCTTTTAATCCATACATAACTTTATTCCTTAGCAATAAGTAATAAGTAACCATAAATACCTTTTTACAAATATTGCTTTTGTTGTGGTATTTAATCCCACATAAATTTTAAACAATAAATGCAAAGGAATAGAATAAAAAATCTATCTGTCTCAGCTAGGGCTAGAACCTGGATCTCCTGCTATCTGGGGAAGCTCGTTAGCCAATTACACCACTGAGACTAGCCAGATAACTCATTAAATTCCCCGACTCGTACTGGGAGTCTGGTGTAATTGGCTAACGAGCTTGCCCGGATAGGAGGAGATCCAGGTTCGAGCCCTGGCTGAGACAGATAGATTTTTTATTCTATTCCCTTGCATTTATTGTTTAAGAGTAAATACCTTTTCATTCAATGCTTTATACTTGTAAGTTTCAATTATTTAGTTTTAAAAAAGTAACTTATAACACAAAGTTAAACATAAGGAAAACATAAAGAATGAATGTCATTGCCTGCCTTGATTTTTTTAATAACTTTGAAAATTGCATTCTAAAAATTTTTGACACAGCAATATTTATTTTTATATAATAACAAAACAAATAATTTTTACTTTATAATNGACACAAGCCTTCTCTAATGGGTCGAGGACAAATACATCCTTAACATGTATTTTCCCCTTGGGCACATATGGCCTGTCACAAGACTAGTTTATATATATATGTGTGTGTGTGTGAGTGTGTAATCAATAAATCACATTGATTATATTTTGAATCATTATAAGATTACCATTTATATACTTTAGGCTCATTTAAGAACATATTTTAGCTTTCTTACTAGCTAAGTAGATTCAAAAACTAAAGGTTATGTTCATATTTTTCGTCCATCTGTACTTTTAATAATCTGTAGAATTATGCTATAGGCACTGCTAAAAAAATAAGGCTCTCACACGTGTTGTGTTCTTTTTCTATGCCGCAAAATAGGTATAACGTGCATTAGTTGCTATCTCCAGAAACCATAAGTACAGGCTTAGGGGTTAACAGCAATCTTTTACCAGAAGTCAAATAGGTGGAGAAGCCTCTAAGGGCCAAAAGTAGCAGATGGAAAGGAAACTTGGGAATGCTTTCTCTGGAATGGTGCTTGGACTTGCCAAATTACATCATGGAAACAGCACTTGAAATGAGAAGTCACAAAGCATCCATGATCAATTCATCCCAGACTTGTTCTTGCTTAACTTCACCCAAGTCAATATGGAGGAATTATCATACTATACGTTGTTTAACTCACCTTAAATCTTCTCTTTTTGGTTATCAGTTGTCGGTATAATCAATACACTATATGATATCGTATATCATATGTCACAAGTCATTGAATGACTAATAAGTTCAGATTCAAGGAATACAGAAGAACAGAGATAAGGACCCCAAAAGCAAAAGTTAGTTGGTCCTAATCTAAGCAAAATAAGAAATAAAAGAAATTATCCCTTTTGAACATGATAAATTGAAACAACAGAATTATTTAAAAACAAATGACATATAGAAAACTGAATCAGATGGCTTTATCTGATTTGTTTAAAAATACTATACTTATGAGAAAAAATTGTTCCATGACTTCATGACAGTTTTCCATTTTTTTTTTTTTTTTTTTTTTTGCCTCGACAGAATATTCTTTTTATTTTCATAACTGAGGCAGTCATGAAAATGGGATATTCGTGACACAACATCCCCTTCACGATAGCCCTGAAGATGGCTTACAATGTAAGCCGAAACATTGGCAGATAATTTAAAAAATACACATTTTTTAAAATTTGTATTTTTTGAATCTATCTCCCCCCCCCCAAAAAAAAAACACATAAAAAAACATCTAATAAGAAATACATAAAGAAGCAAAAAAAGTTATCTTCTTGTTCAGTTTTTAGGAAAATATGTCTGATCACTGGATTTGTTAGACAGATTGCTAGATGAAATAAATCAATTTTAAATCATGATCATGATCAATGAGATGATGAGTATAGGTTTCTTATTCATTACCACAAAAATAATTAAAAACTAAATTACTGAAAGTGTTTATAAAATTATGCACAACTGTCATAAAAATTGGGGCGATAAAAAACCTTCCCATCATTCAATCATACAGTTCTATTTCTAATAATAATGATAACCTCACACATTTTAATTAAATTACAATTAGAAAAACCTTTTTAAAGTATCTATCAGACAGTTATACCTTGACTCTTGTTACAGTAGATGGCTGTGAGGTGTTAGTCCAGTTAGCCTTATCCCAAGGGTCTCCTAAAAGAGGCCAGTTTGCCTCTGTTATTTCATTCTTTTCATCTTCCTCTAAAGCTCTCTGGAAATCAGGTGAGTCTGGTGGGCAGCTTTTAACAATATCTGAATAGCTCAATGTGATGTGTGGTGAAGAAGGAGGATGTATATTGCCACTAAACAAATGAAAGGACAACAAAATAAGGACGTAGTAGTAAATCAATTAGTTAAGCTTAGATTTTAAGAAAAGATAAAATTATTCCTATATGGAAGTAAGTCAATAGTACAGACAACTGTCTAAATTAATATTTAACCATCATCTTCAATACTCTGTGCACTCTATAAGTTTAATTAGAGAAATTTATAAAGTACATGGAATATTGAAGATGACTGGGTTAAATATTATTTGAAATATTAATAAATATTTATTTGAAAAATGTATTTAGTATGGTTTGCTAATTCCAAAATTGATGGATGTTTGTTTAATGCTAATAGTTTGCTGTAAAATATCATCTTATAGATAGAAGTCTTCAACAGGTTCAAAAAATATGCCTCTAAAAATGCCAAAAAGGAATTTTACAAACAGATATTCATATATTCAATGCACAAGGCATTAAGAAATAGTACAATATTTTTGAAACAAAAAGATCAACTCCGTTTAATTTTTTTTATAACCAGCACTCAATCAAAAAGTTATATACTTTTATATGATTTATTATGATTTAGATATCATGAAAGTCCAATACAGAAATCAGGGTACTACTGTAAGCCAATATACATGACTTATTAAATTTATTATTCAAAACTGTTTGTGGACATAGAGGCTTATCATAATCCATGTCCTTGCATCTTGCACATTTGACCGATACCAACCAAGTATAGAGGCTTTTAGACGGTGAAACTTTCCCATACTGTAAATGCACAAGTACTTTTTGATTATACTGCTTTAGGTCAAGATAATTATATTTTTAAATCATGCTCAATAAAATTGATTTATAACAACTAGACATATTACTTTATACTATAGTGATAAATGAATGTTCAAGTGCATGACATTAAACACTTAAATCTATGCATAACTTTCTTACATTTTTCTTTTTAACCTTTGACAGTAATAATTTGATTCCTTACCTACTAAATCTAATCAGTACCATCCTTCAAAAAAATAAGTGATCAATGAGCAATAAATTGGTTATGTACTTGTTTGAGTCATGGCTTAGAAGCACAATATGCACATACGAGGTGTGCCTATTAAATAACGAGACTATTGCTGTAAAATATTTTATTTTAAATTTTTACATAGTAATGAAGAGAGGATTGTCAGGAATTTGGTCATGGTAGTAGAATTCCCCTGAAAATCCTCTCTTCATAGAACTTGACACATGCATAAATCTTCTGTAGCAGCATCAGTCTCATTATTTACTAGCCACACCTCGTATCTTCTAGACTATTATTCCTCTAACAAAATTTTCCCCTCCTTTTTGTTCTACCTCTTATTTGCTTTATTTATTGAAAAGAAAATGTATTAATCTTACAACCATTTTTACATATATTCTCCTGTAATACTTCCTCAACCCAACCACCACTGAAACAAGTCTAACCACGTTTGCCACATGGTATTCCCAGTCCAAGTCAGCCTGCAGTTCAGACTGAGACATTTTTAAGAACCCTACCTTAAATAAGTTAGATATGCCGATTAACGTCAAGTAAATACTTTATCTATTAAAAATACTTAGTCAATGATTAAATAACTTACACTAATAGAGGGATTCTAATACCAATAATGATATACTAATAGAGTTTATTTTAATTTTAATTTACAATTATTAAATTTTAAATCTCTAGGAAAAATTTCCTAAACAGTATAATACAAATTGTTAATATTTTTAAGTCACATTAGCTTACAAAACATTGAAGGTGAGTGAATGATGATGCTCTGTTGTACCCGGAGTGTAGAGATTGGTGACAGAGCCTCGGCCACTGATTTTCTGATTTATGGTTGTGCCAAGACCTTCAGTCAAGATAGAGACAGTGGCATCACCAGGTAGAAGTGACTTGATCATATACATAGGGCTTATCACCACCTGGGGAAACCAAATAAAAATGTTTCTTTAATAACACTAATCTGGACAGATAAGAAGGCATTCTGACTAGAACAGAGACTTGGTATTGATATATATCCCAGAATTGATATCAATATTACTAAAAATATAATCAATTATTTCTAAAGGTCTCAAGTGTGATACCACCAATATGGTTCTCTAGATAAATGACTACTGCCAATCCATCTTTTGTAGATTCATAACAATTTATTTTTTACTTAGTAAATGTGGCAGTTAGTCAGTTTCACAGGGAGGAATTTCTGAAATAGCAGGAGGAGAGTCCATTCAGTGTAGAGGTTAGATAGCCTGGCTTGTGATCGGGACACACAAGTTCCAATATTTCTATTATTATAATTAGAAATTTATTATAATTAGGGAAAGTTAATACTATAATGTGGAAGAAGTGGTTAAGGTTTGATCAATTGATTTTAGTTCTGTTAATATCATTCTTTAACCAGCGCTATAATTTTTAAATTTAAATTTTTTTTAAATTTCTATAAGTTTTAACTCAATACTGAAAAAGGTCAACAATTTATGGCCAAACATTGGCATATTAAAAAACGGTTTAAATAAGATTTTTTCAAAATGTAATGAGTGAACCTCAAACATTTGTCCATAAGGTTGTTAATTGGTCAACTAATCACTAGTAGAATTTATAGCTATATTTTCAATGAGCTATGATTTCAGATGAGTGATTTCAAGCTAAAACATAACACCTTTGATCAATATAATTAATTACCTTTTTATTCTAAATATTAATAACTGCCTTTCAGGCCAAAGCATTTGAAAGAAAGGAAAAATCATATTATATTCAAGTTCGCCAACAACACATAACTTTTATTAGCTAAGATGCTATAATTATCATTGATACCATCTCCAGAGACAACTTTTTTGTTTGATTTCCTTAAAATGCTTGAACATGACTGAAATCATCACAACTCAATTTAGAAAGAGCCATACCCTGGAAGGGAGTACAAAAAAATAGCTGTTTATGAAGATGTGATCAATGAACCTAAAAGCAGCTTAGTCAACACAAGTTGAGTTATTGGAAAGTATTGAAGAACTTCTTACCCCAATATAAAATAGACTTTGCTCATAGAAATCGAAGAAAAAAAAAAGAAAAAAGCATATTTTTCTGGGATATAAGTCCCATCAGAAAGTAAATAAGGTTATAAATGGTCTAATTAAAAAAATAAATAAAAACTAAAATAAAATAAAAACTCAAAAGCATCTCATGTAAAATGTTGCTAAGTCTATATGATTAGAGAGTGTTAAAATAAAAAGGACTGAAAATGAGAGACAAGGATTCATGGCTAAAGTGAGATAGATGAGAGACCCAAAAGGAGGAGACATGAGAGAGGAAAGACTATTCCAAAGTAGAGGTTACATTTGGAAAATGTAGAGGTAAGAGGGACAGAAAAGACTAGCCCAATAGAAGAAGGAGGTTTAGAAAAATCAAAGAAAGTTTATGGGAAAATATCTAAAAATATTCTCAAAAAATATACGTATAAACCTCTCTAAGTAAACTGACAAATATTAGCAAAACTGGGCCTTTTTATTGAAAAAGAAGAGTACAGAGGAAGCCAATGGTGTTAGAAATTTGGGGATTCAGATGGAGTGACATAACATTTTTGAGATTTAAGGTTTCCTGGGAAGGGATTGATCCATGATTATACTGTTCATATCAGTGCAATAGGTTTTTCATTAAAAAAACAGCAAAGGGTGATAGGAAGAATGGATTTATTCTATATTAATGAAGTTTCTTTATATATTATATGAACAGTCATTTACTTCATCTATGCTGGACTATTTAAAGAATTATTCAATCTGCTTCCTTAGGGCTAAATAGCATATTTACACCCTAGAAAAATTAAAATAGAGAGGGACATGGCTATGAAGTGAACTGCTAAGAAAGTGACAAATATAGTAAGTGGAAGACATTAAGCCACATGAACAGAAGAAAATGAGAAAGGAAAGATATTTCAGAATATCCCAGAAAAAGCACTGGAGTTGGATGAAAAATAAGGAATTGGGAATTTTGGGATATATGAATAAGAAGTGTTATTTACCAAATCCCACTGATCATCCTGAAGAAGGGTAAAGTTCAAGAGGAAGGCACAAGTGGAATGAATGAAAAGATTAAGAAAAAATTTATGGATGGCAATATTTTATATTTATATTTAATAATTTATATTTAGTCTAAGNGGAAGAATTTAGATCTTGTGAAGAACTAGATGTAGTTCTAAATATTACCTGGAATCAAATATCCGCACACGATTCAAGATTATTTATGGAATTTTCATCACGTACAAATGCAACTTATAACAACTTATCAGTAAGTAAAATATATTTACTACAATTATTATATGATTTTAGTTGGGGTTCGGTCAAGGTAGATCCAAAAAAAAAAGTACAAATTTTAAAACAATTTTTGTATTTGCTTACATTGTAAGCCATCTTCAGGGCTGTTATGAAGACGAGAGAGGACATCCTGTCCCTAAGTTCACTACGACAAAGTTAGTGGTAGTCATGGAAATGTGAACTTAGGGACAGGAAGTCCTCTCTCGTCTTCACGATAGGCAGCCCTGAAGATGACTCATAATGTAAGCCGAAGCGTTGGCAGATAGTCTTTTAAAAAAATACATTTTTTTAAATTTGTATTATTTTTTAATTCTACCTTGACCGAACCCCAACTAAAATCATCTAATAATAATATCTACGGCCAAAAAAACACTTATTTTGAATATATTTACTACATATTAACTATTATTATTTAATTGGCAGTTTATAATGGTAAATATATAATAAAGTTATATAATATTTAGATTAGTTATAAAATTATTAGATTTGCTCAAAGTTAAACTTAACTGTTAGAAATTATTGTCAAAAGAATTTAAAAAAATAAAAGTATAAGATCATTATTTAGGAAACTGAAAAGACAATAGCTGGACTGAGACGAAAAATTTTTACTTTAACCCTATGCTGTGGTGGCTGCAGGACATAAGTCAAGTACAAGATTTTCTTCTTTCTGATCTCCAAGATAGAGAAAATTATATTCTTCAGTAGTGATCTATCATTTAGAGGAGTCACTTTGAGTCTATAGAACGTGTAGAAAATTTTTTTTTTTTAAATTCTTTATTTGAAATAAGTTTTATAAAATGTATTTTCATTATATTTTAGTCTAGAATTAACTTAAATCTAGGAAAAATAATAGTATTTTTAAAACTTTACATTTATACCATGAGTTCACAACAGAAGATGCATTTATCCTGTAAGTGTGTTATCTGGCAATTATTTAGTGTGTACTTTTTTATATTTTCATTTTATTGAAATAATTTTTCTGAATGACCAAAACACTAGTCAAATTTTAATTAGTTGTTTCTTTCAGATAGATCAAATACCTAAAAGAATTAATTAATGTCAATTAATTTACAGAATAAAAACAGGCCAAAGAAGCCCAGAGGGAATTCACACGTTAATGGGTTTTTCATGACCCAACGTACAAGAGTGTGGGGTTAGCAAACCATTTTGATCGAATGATTTTTTTTTTTCTATTCAATGCAAAATAGTAACCAAATAGGGCTCGGTGATCCCAGTATCACATAATGGACATTATGGGTCTTTAGAAACAGAAGCACATAAAGAGAAAAAAAAAACCAAATGTGCACTGTGAGTATTAAACCTGATGAAAGTTTTCTATTGAAAATCACAGAATATTGTATAATTATTAATTTTATTTGTGATTTTTAATCCCACATAAATTTAAATCAATTAATACAAGGAAATAGAACAAAAAATCTAACTGTCCCAGCCGGGGCTCGAACCTGGATCTTCTGCTAACTGGGCAAGCCCATTATCCTTTTACGCTACCAGGAGAGCCAGATAACCTATTAAATTCCCAGCAGTAGTGTCGAGAGTCTAGCCTATGAGAAAGATGATTACATCGTCTTATGCACAAAGGAGCTGACATTGTCGAGCTATTTATTGACTTATCGCATTAATTGATTTAAATATTGTATAATAACTCTGTGATTTTATTTAGATTCTGTGGCTGGACAAAACAAGTAGGAAACATAGCAATTGAATTATTGTTTCGTTTGTGACAGATTCACCATGAATGTGTTACTGTGCCTTAGGATCCCCCTGCTTTTGCTTGCTTTCCATAAAGTTAGTGGAAGTTATTCATTTAATAGAAAAGAATATCCTCAATTTATTATGATTTCAGGCAACCCATGTTAAGTTATCACTGGAAAAAAAAAATAAGGAGAATGGTTTTAATTTCTACATTGGAACTAAATGGAATATTTTTATACTTTTTAAATAATTTTTCTTTTTCCTTCAGGTCTTCCAATTCGCCTTGAATATAGGTTACAAGTGTAGGTTGCATGTAAATGTGAAAGTGAGGTGAGCACTCTAATAAATTTATGAAGTGCTGAATCAATCTTATAAACAAATATGAGGCTTGCTATTATAAATAAAAAGTTATTTATAAATATCTTTAATTTTTTTTGTGAATTTAGGAATAAATAATAAGTGTCAGTGTTCCAAACAAATTTTAGAAGAAAATTAAACATATATTCATAAGATACCATATATTTAAAAAAAAAATTTAGTGGTCTAAAATGTACTTATTAGACCTATTTCATATTATCTACTTATTAAAAAATTAAGAATTTACGATGAAATGTATATACCATTTAAGAATAATTTTTCTTTTTCCCCATCTTTTGACTTCGTTTCAGTATTCAAGTTCACTCAACATACTGGTTTCTATTGGGTAGGTAGGAAGCTATTAATTTAGTTGTGATTTATTATCCCACATACATTTTAAACAATTAATACGAGGGAATAGAATAAAAATCTATCTGTCCCAGCCAGGACAGATAGATTTTTTATTCTCTTCCCTTGCATTAATTGCTATTAATAAAAGTTTCAAAACTCCATAACATTTTTAGAAGAATTTCATGGTCTACTAGATCAAAAGATTTTGATAGGCCAATAAAAGTGGCATGGATTTTTCATTGCATATTATATTTTTTCTTTCATTATATGTCAGGTTTATAATTAATTGACCCAAGTTTTCTTGTCTGTTTGATATCTATATTTCAGTGGATATATAACGTCCTCTAGACAGTTACATAGACAATCATGAATAAGCCTCTCAAACATTTTTGACAAGCATGGAAGGATTACTTGAGGCTGCTGTGTCAATACTCATCACTTATTCACTGTGTTAAGTTAATGGTTGCTTTATATGTACCAAAATTTCCTTCAGAAATTTGTTATTTATATAGCCTGCCACAAGTGTGGCCTTATTTTTAAAAGCATTGATTATTTCTTCAACTTGTAATTCACTCACAGGCTTCAATGGAAAACTACTTGAAATTTTACTAGTAGCCTTAATCAGTTAGCTAGTTCTTTGTCTCTTTGTTGTTAAGGTAAAAATATAACGTACAAATTAAAATGAGTTGTTTGATTTTCTGGAATAATCTGAATTTTCTTCTATTTCTATATTCTCACTTATTTTGTATCTTATATTATTTGCTGAGTTCAATATATTTTATTGGGTTTTTAATTTGATAAATTTTCATCAAAACTTTGCAGCCAAGCTCTCTAAATTTTTTCTGATTTACTTTAGTAAATTTAAACATTTTTAAATGTTTAAGGCAAAACATTGGCAAGTTGGAACCTTTTTTAGTGAACAAGTTTTGGCAGTTTTTTTTTTACTTTAATTTTAACTTCTTACTTCTATCCCATAATTTGGTAACAGTAAAGAGTCGAGTAACTAATTTGGCCAGGTTTGCACAGCCTATGATGGATGATTCATTTCCAATCCCTCCAAACACTCAGCATCACCTTTTTCGTCAATAAGGAGCTGGGACTGCATAAATTAAGCAAATCCCTCAATGTCGTAATTATTTGTATTTTAACATTCCCTGAGAACCATGTATATTATCCCCCAGATTCTAAATTAGTGAAAGTCATTACTTTTCAATTACGATGCTGTATAGTACTACACCAACAAGCAATACACTAGTTATATTACTTTGTGAGTACACTACTAACTAGTTGTTAATAATAGTAGAGTAACCATCACTCAAAATGTATTTTGGACAAGGTTTACCAAATTGGATCAATGTAATCATAAGAACAGACCTTTGACCAGCCATGAAGAAATGTCATCAAGAGGTATCAGACCGGACCAACCACTTGTGAAGGCTATTCGCAGACTATAACTAACATCCTTTGTGAGAAGTAATGCTGGGCTCCTTTCTCCACCTGGACAACAATATAAAAAAAATAATAAATTGTAACCCTTTCTTCCTACTAATGTAAAATAATTTATAGGTAAAATTGAAGTCAATTTGTTTCTTCAGTACGTGGGACAGGTTGTAATATCTAATACTAATAGAATGATCTTACAGTCTAATGTGAACCTTTAATAGTTTAATTTGTTACTTACAATTTTTCATCTATATGGCATCCTTAGGTTCGAATAATTTCTAATTAGTCAGTTATTTTTCCAAATGGCATATTGGTTTGAGATATAGCCTAGGACTATATACAAGTTATCTTGCCTACTTCTGTAAACCTACTTAAACAACAATAAGTTGTGGACAATATGATATAAGTTGTTCCAACAACATACCTCCAGATTAAAATTAATGTTATCTTCATACAGATTAATATTTATTCAAATGTTAATCTTCAACTTTAATTATAGAAAAATGTGAATTCTCAAGTACCATTTAATTTTAACCAAAATATAAGCCTTTGGAACAAATGATATTATTGATTTAGAAAAAAAAAAAAAAGATGTGGTAAAAAAACTTTCTTTCTTAATTTTAAAATAAATATTAATACTTATGTATGTATAAAGGAATATTTTAAATTTAAGTAATGGATTTTACCGGAAATATATAAGAAATGTGATACAGTGAATCTCTAGGGATGAAGCTTAGCCAAATGAAACAGTTATAAGCTCTCAAAAACTATGAGGATTAATAACTCAATTATGACTAAGTTGAAAGCACTGGGGACACAGAAGCCTGGCCCTGCTCTGCATCCTTGATGAATTTTTGAAAAAAAAAATTAATTATAAAAGTATATTTTGTTACATAAAATTACTGCTAATCAGATTGATTAAATCTTCAAGGCCTTTTAATTTTTTTTTTTTTTTTAATTATATTGAGTGTCAATGTGAGCGTGAGCGCGAGTGGGTGTGATACATTTATATTTGAACATTTACTCTTAATTTTAATTTTAAAAAAATAAGTAATTAAAATAAACTTCTTATATACCTTCAACTTGAATAATACGCTGCCGTTCAGATATTGAGCTGGCTACAATTCTCACATCAATCCCTCTGCTAAGTCTATTCTTAATCATTAGCTCACCAGTAAATGTTACCTTAAAAAAAAAAAAAAACTTTTGAAATTTACTTAATTAAATCTATAATCATTTGGAGATTCATTTTTGATGTACATATAAAGTAACATGGGAATAGATTAATTGTTCATGAAAGCCGAGAAACCAAGGATTAAGGCATAACTCATGGAGCAGAAATCATAAATAGTATCATGACACTATAGCTATAAACTTTCTTGCTTGACTACAGATAAACTTTCTCATAAATTATGTTGTGAGTAAGCCTTTTATGTTGCACAGCATATTTATCACCAGGCTTTACAGTTTCAGTAATAAGAAGAAGAACCGCAACAATGAATATAATATGCTTATTCTGCAATTATGCATTACATGCCAATTAAATAAACATCAAACTTTTCTAGTATTATCAAATTGATACAGTGCAGTATTGTTACTTTACAGTATAAGAAGTTAAAGGTTAAGAAACTATTAAAGGAAACACTCATAAGTGTTTAAAATACTCAAAGATTATTTATAATTAATAGATTTAAATAAATTAAAATTATAGTTACACATTCATTAGGGATATTTAAGATATACTAAGCTTGAAAACCTGAAATAGCACTGAAGAAAGTTTCTTCACTATGATGAGAGCACAGAGAACTCTTCCCCCATCATCTATCACATAAATAGGAAAAATACCTTCTTCGCTTAATTTGACTCCATCACTCCAGAATTTCTTTCTGAAAATAAGTCAAGGAAATACATGCATTTGAAATTTTAGAACACATAAAACTTTTGAGTAAACTATGTACAAGGAACTTATTTTCCTAATGAAATTTGGTGTTATTTTAAGATTAGTGAGTAAGCTGTAAAATATTATTAATGCATTGTATATGTCTACTTGGTTTTTACATATTCTCCTAAAATATAATAGACATTAGTTAATTTATGCAATAATATAACAATATTCAGTAACTAGAAAAAAAACATGTTAAATTTTATACAAGATATGCAAAGGAAGCCAGAAAAAAAATCTTACTGCCCCAGCCAGGACTTGAACCCGGGTCTACTACTTTCCGGGCAAGTATGCTGACCCCTACAGCACCAAGGTAGGCTAGATAATCTCTAGCAGGAGACCCGGGTTCAAGGTAAGAGGCCGAGAGGCTGAGGTAGTAATATTTTTTTCTGGCCCCCTTTGCATTTCTTGTATAAATAAATTAAATGGTTTGTTATTATTTAACTGATTCAACTGATCAATTTTTTAATTAAATGAAACTCTATTACAATATTGAACAAATTATACAAGTAATTTAAGAGATTATGAAAATAAATCAATTTATTATATGTGTAGATTATACAATCCTTTTTCAAATTATCTATCATTTAATTTTTCCTATATATANATATATATATATATTGCACACACACACTTATATATTGCAGCCGCAAGTGTTTCCGGCTTGTATGGACACATGTTTGTATGGAATTAGTTATTTATCTTACTTATTTCCATACAGGGAATCTGTTTAGTTTTGTGTTAGTGACTTGCCATACTATTGAGACCAATTTTTATCATTCTGAACTGTTCTGCTTGTTGAAATTATTGTTAAAGGCTCAAGGTAAACAGATAATGAGAGGAACAGACTTGTAGGGGAAGGGACCAATTAGAGGTGGTTACCCGCTTCCTCATGAAACCACTCCATTTAAAAGAAGAAATATTTTATCAGAAAAACTTCTCAATTCATCAAGGCCTGTCTAAGACATTTCATAGGGTTATAACAGTGGCTCCCCACGAGTCAGTCAGATTCTGTGTCAAATCATGCATCTTAGAGCATCCAATGCAGCCCGGGGACAGTCAAATGAGTGACAGTAACTAATGAGTGCAGCCAATTTCTTAAAAAAAATTGTATTACTTTAAAACTTCCGACCTCAAAATGACAGTAAATATTTTGAAATAATATGAGTGATATTAGACCCCAATTCTATGAATAAAAGAGATTTTTTAAATTGAAATTTAAAAGTTATACTACTTTTTTAGTATTGTAGAAGATATCTGCATTTTCAAAGATTTATCATTTCTCTAATAATCTTAATAGAGTAAAATTGTTTAACATAAGACATATTGTAAGATGACTAAATAACTTACCCACTGGTACTAATAGAAAACCTCATTTGCATTTTTTGCACTGAATTTTTCCATGAATAAAAGTAGCTTTGTAAACAGTGTAAAGGAATATCTTCAGAAGTATTGCTTTGTCCAAAACTAAGAAAATAGAAAAAATGCAAATAAATATTATAAATTTAATATGATATAAATTAAAATAATATTCAGAAAAGAAATATAATATATTTTGCCATAGATATTTGGACATCAGCCAAACTAATTTATGAATAAATGAAAATTTTGAGTGAGTTAAGATTAAATTTTAAATCTCTAGGAAAAATTTCCTAAACAGTATAATACAAATTGTTAATATTTTTAAGTCACATTAGCTTACAAAACATTGAAGGTGAGTGAATGATGATGCTCTGTTGTACCCGGAGTGTAGAGATTGGTGACAGAGCCTCGGCCACTGATNATATTTGGACATCAGCCAAACTAATTTATGAATAAATGAAAATTTTGAGTGAGTTAAGAACTGTAACTTCCAATAAAGAATAATATAATGTATCTATATTTTAATATCTTCTACAAAATGCACACAGTATAGTATATATTTTAAATAAAATCTAATTAAGATTTTATTTTCATAACATTTTTTTTTCATTGTAATCAAATCAACCCATAGTAGTTAAAAGGGGTTAGGTGTTTTTTTTTTTCAACAATTCAGAAGTCAAGGTTAACTCTTGTTACATATCTAAAATTCTTTCTTATTAATTCTTGTTACATATAGGTTAATTCTTTCTACACATCTAAAAAATGTACCCTAGTAGAAAATATGTCAGGTTTATCAATAAAAGATAGTATAAATATAACATATGATTGCATGAATATAAGTTTTTAAAAATAAATAAGGTTCATATATCATTTAGATTTCAGTAAAACAAGTTAAATGCTAGCTTATGTAATAAATATATTACAATTTTTTGTGAGAGTATAAAATAAAATTATAAAACCTAATCTAACCAATCAACAGCAATCAAACTTTGCAGCATATATAGAAAATTACCACTTTCTCACTGTTTCTCTATCTCACAGAAACATACAAAATCCACGGTTAATTTACTTATTATACATACAAATATATATCTCATCTGATTATTAATAGCGAGCAGTAAAATATTATGACATATTTAACCAATTCAAGATTTGGGACTTGCATCATTCAAAATAATACTTGTATTTTGCAGCTCGCTATATAAAAATAGACGTGGTTGGAGTTCGGTCGGCCGCCAAGTATTATGCTCCAAAATTATTGGGTAATTATTTTATGTGATTGCCGATGTTTTGACTTAACTTGTAAGTCATCATCATAGCTGAAAAGGTTTTTTTTTTTTTTTTTTTTTTTTTTTTGGAAATCCCAGAATGGCTTTCCCTCTCCCTAATTAACAACCTTATTTTCTTTTTAAGGTTTTTTTATTTATTTAGAAATTACATCCTGCACAGCGAGCATCAATTAACAACCTAATATCTAAATTTCCCCACCCCCACAACAATCACGTCTCCTTTTTGTTTTCTTATCTCTCCTCACTTATTGCAACACCTGTTTATTGCTCTCTACCCTACATTTCTCTCCTTACAGATAAAAAAAACAAAAAAAAAAAAAAAAACAAGCATCTCAAGTCTAACCTGCAGAACCTCCATTTAGGCCTCCACACCAAGATCCTATACCTAGCAGTCCAACAATATATACCTAATTCCATGTTCAGATAAAAATTGTTCAGCTTCATATATTGGCCAAACAAAAAACCATTTTAATAAAAGATTAAAACAACATGAATACAGGATTAAGATTTGTCATACGAATTCTTGAGCCCCCTCCCTTAATGCTGTTAGCAACAACCATATGCCTGCTTTTGGCAAAGCTACTGTCTTTGTCTCTGAGCCTTTCCTTGTGAAAAGGCTGATTTCGGAATGTGTACACATCAATATCAATTCTACCTCTGTTAATGATAGGCAAGACTAAATTTCCTCAGCTTATTGTAATATTTTCTGTAAAGATCAGGTATATAATCCCTGGGGCCTGCCTTTCCAACTTTCCTTTGAAAGCATTAATTCAACCATAGTTACCTTTGAAGTGTGCCAACAACCCCCCCCCCCCCCCCTTTCATTGGTTGTATATCAGTTTAGTTCTGCACTCTGAGATGTAACCCTAAACATCTCAGTTGTTTACATAATGGTACAAATCAGTTCTATAACTGATTTCTTTTTTCACATCTGTATAGTTAAATTTTGAGTAATAATAAGCTTATTTACCTGAGAAAATATGAAGTATCATTACAGATAATGTATGGTTGAATAAATGTGCCTGTGAAAGCAGCCAGAATGGAATGAGTTATTGATGGAGCTATGAATGCTGTAATTGTATCACCAAAGAGAACAAATTTTATTAGGTTGTCATTGATATAACAGGTGAGCTTCATAGGGAAGGAATGAACTACGGTCAAATCTTTTAAGGTTCGAGCATTTAGCACTTCAAGTTTTGGACGGGCTTCAATGCATACTTCTTTCCGATCTAAAAAACAGAAAAATTATAAATCTTTATACAAAGACAAATAAGAAGGATTTATTCTAACAGTATTAACCTATTATCCTATGACTATTTTATATTTATATATAATTATGCAAGTCCATACATACCATAAATAATTGGGATAAAAAAAAAGATATGTGATATTTATGAATGATTAAGTAAGAGCTAGTGTTGCTTCATAACTTGACTCCAACATTAACTATATGTAATTTATGGATTGTAAGATAAGAAATTTACTTAAAAATATATATATATAAAATGATTATGCCATACTATGGCCAATTATAAAATTCATAATTCTAATTAATACATAAATCAATATTTAGTCTTCTATTTGTGGTCTCATTTTAGGGCTGAAAATGTAAGCCATTAAAAATAAAAGATGAGATTAACTGGTCTAATTTTTTTAAAGCAAAAAATAAGCCTGAGATATAATGTAAGACTATGATTAATTTTTTTTTAAGACAATATTAATTGCTTAGTGCAGATGATACAGTGTGTCTTCAGCAGTATCAATAAATAAAAATCTATTAACACTGTTAATAAAGTAATAAAACTCTGATGTAACTGTTGGCAAATATAAATTATACGCACAGCACCTATTTTTTTTAACTTCCTGATTGAGTGTAAATAATTTACAATATTAATACTTACATTTGCAGTATACATAATATATAACTTTAAATAATATATATACATATACATACAACATTTTGTAAATTAATTGTTTTAAATGAGACATTACTTATATTTTGTCAGGGTTTTACAGAATGAGTGCATTTGCGAGCAGTTTCATGTAACAATGTATTTAATAAACAAATATTTTCATCTATTTCATTAGGGGAGTTCATTTAAGGATTAATCCTTAGATGATTTTAGTTGGGGTTCGGTCAAGGTAGATCCAAAAAAAACAAATTTAAAAAATGTATTTTTTAATAAAGGATTATCTGCCGTTTCGGCTTACATTGCAAGCCATCTTCAGGGCTATCATGAAGATGAGAGAGGACGTCCTGTCCCTGAGTTCACATTTCCATGACTGACTGAGAGTCATGGAAATGTGAACTCAGGGACAGGACGTCCTCTCTCATCTTCATGATAGCCCTGAAGATGGCTTGCATTGTAAGCCGAAATGTTGGCAGATAATCCTTTATTAAAAAATACATTTTTTAAATTTGTGTTTTTTGGATCTACCTTGACCAAACCCCAACATAAAATCATCTAAGAATAATATCTACGGTCAAAAAAACTCTCCTTTTAAGGATTAATATTAATCAACTTATCAAAAAGGCATCTATAATCTTTCCAGTTCGTTTTATCATAAAGAAACATCTCTTTGAGTAGTGTTATCATTGCTTGCATTGGTAAATAGTAGAAAACTGGATCATGATCTGAGCGGAGACAGCTAAGAGACAGAAGATGGGACAGTGGAATAATGTTTTTAGTGACAGTGAGATCAATTACCCTAGGTTAGTGATTATGTTGTGATGGGAAGCAGGTTCAGACCACAGTCTGTACAGCATAAGATAATAGTTTGCCATTTATATTGTTATCGGGACAATTCCATTGAATATTTTTTTCATTTAAGTCACCGTAATTATTATTTTATCATTCAATTTAAGGAATTTTCATAAATCAGAACTTTATTTGGAAGGATATAAGTTGAATTTATTAATATACTTCTATTTTTAATGAATATTTTTACAGTCTTAAGATTAGTTATATTTAAGCCAATGTTGGCTGCATTCATGTATAATTTTACTATTTATTAAAATCATAACTCTTCCTTCTTCTAACTTTACTCTTTAAGTTACTCTTCTTGTTTCTAACTTTACAATATGTTGTATAATAGAGCAGTATTCAAGATATGCTAACTATAAAGAAAGCAATTGCCCCTTTACGATAATTAAGGAAATCAAGATAGCCTTGATGAAAAGAACGTACTATATGGCTGCAATTTATCACAGCTCCTTGGTCCTAGGAATTCCATAAGAATAAAACAAAGAAGATATAATTCTTTCTCACTTTGCGAGCTGTTTAGCAGACTATTTATTTGTTTACTTTCAATTTCTATGCGAGTATTATCAATAGATTGAAAAAATGTTTTATATGAAATTTAATAGGTATATTTTTGTTTAACAAATTTATCTATGTTGAAATAACCCCATATATTAAATTTAAAATAAAACTATCTTTGGTCGATGACATATCCACAAACAAAAGAGTTACAACCATGTCTTCATATAAAAATAAGGATCAGCCAGAAAAATCATAAAATTATACAGACACTTGACATAGAATTTTATATAAGTTGGGGTGAACCCAATTTCATGTGTACTTGAAAATTTTATGTAGGACAAATATAAGCCCTTTATCCACCCCCCAACACGGCCATGAGTAAGGGGACTCCATGGAGAAAATATAAAATAGAGGCAAGATTTAGTATTCTCCTTTGCTCTTTCTACAATCGGCACTTCTCTCAAAAGTTTAAATAAATTAATTTATTTTAATTTTATTCTACTTTTATATATTCCATCTTAATATGCGCGCCATGCTTATCCTTGAATAATTCCCCCTTAATAGGCCTAAGCTACTACTTGAAAGAGGAAATATAATAAACGAAATTTAAAATTACATTTTATAGAAAATTCAAACTTAGCAATTCCATTCGAGTATGAAAGAATTATTTCCGGAATACCAATATTTTCTCAAATATAATATTAAAACAGAAACGGGATACTCAATCTGTACATACTAATAAGCATTCTGTATATTGAATCGTAATTTATGTATATATTTATTCAAGTAATATCTTCTAATAGGTTATATTTAATCATCTATATGATTTTTAAGAAAATTCAGATTCAAAAGCAGCAAAGACAAAGAAAAATAATATAAGGAAGCAAAATATATCTATGAACCGAGAAAAGTAAAAAAAAAAAAAAAAAAAAAAAAAAAAAAAAAAAACAGCAAGTAGGTTTGTTTGCTGGGAATCGCTTGGTATTTATTTTTATGACGCTATCAATGTTTATCATTTATCGAATGTATTATTTATATACATTAAATAACCCCACAGATAACACTCTCATAGCATATATAATTATGCCAATAACAATTTAATCATGTGTTAACCCATTCCTTATAGATTCAACTTACTTTAAACATTTCTTGTCTTATTAATGTTTTTATTTCTCATCTATATTTTTCAATAATTGAATATATTCATTATAAATTTTAAGTTTATAATAAATGCTTATCCTTAGTATATTTTATCAAATTTTTTATTCTTTAAACTCAGTCACTTTATATTTTTAATTTGTTGACAAATAATTATTTTTAAAAAATTTTATGAACCATTTTTTATCAATTGCTGAATGAGTTCATTAAATATTTGTAATTTATTAGTGTTGGACGGGCACTCCGAATTCGGTATTCATTGTTTCATTGCAACCCCTAGCAAAAAATAATATAATTTCTTAAAATCAGGTGAAGAAAAATAATTATAAAAAGGGAGAAAATTTTTTTTATAAACCAATAAAAATGAAAATATTACTTTCAAAAAAGTTTATTGTATGTGTAAAATGTAATTCTCTAATTTTTATGTTCAATAACAATTTTTTAGGCGAGCACACACATTTTTAAACTAAAATGAACAGTTTTACCTTATTACTGTAAACTGCGTGTTGCATTAAGTAAATTAATAAGTTCATAAATTAATTAATCAGTGTACGGAGAGAAAATCTGACATTCTAAATAAATAAACTTAATTCCGTGTTTGGGGTTTTTTTGTTTTGTTTTTTTAATTGTTATGGATTAGTTTTGGAAAAAAGTAAATTAGAAGGGAGGGGTTGTCTACAGAGAAATTAAACTGAATAATCGACAATATTTCCTTTATTTTTAAAACTGTGGAAAAAAAAAAATTTGAAACAAAATATTTTCACAATTTCATTTTGTGTAATTCATTTTCCTACAAAATTTTTGCTAAAGGAGTGCAATATGGATGTTATTTAAAAAAAAAAAAAAAAAAAAAAAAAAATGCAGACCAAATCACCCACTAAACATAATTTTAAAAGANATATTTATAATATAAGTTAATAATTTTAACAATGAAATACAGTCTTAAATATATATGTTCGTGTTGATTTAGGCTGGTGGAGTGTGAAATATCTAATTATGATATTGTAAACTACAATAAATATATGTAATAGAACTCCTTCTGAAAAACAATTTAAACATATCATCACACTCCACTTGTTTAAAATAAAGAAATAATTAAACCTAACAAAGTTGTTTTTTTTAATAATATGACTATGCTATATTATATTCTAAACAATTAATGCGAGGGAATAGAATAAAAAATCTATCTGTTCCAGCCAGGACTCGAACCTGGATTTTCTGCTTTCCGGGCCTTTATGCTAACCATAAGTAGGAGATCCAGATTCGAGTCCTAACTGGGACAGATAGATTTTTTATTCTATTCTCTTGCATTAATTGTTTAAAATTTAGGTGGGATAACACACCACAACTAAATTAATATTTGTAAATGAAAATAATAAAAAAATAATGAAGAGTCAATAAATAGCTAGACAATGTCAGCTCCTTCGAGCATAATACGATGTATTTGTCTTTCTCGTATGTTAGACTCTCGCTAGTGTGTTGGGAATTTAATAAGTTATCTAGCTCTCCCATTGGTTCAATGGTTAGCATACCGGCCCGGAAAGCAGGAGATCCAGGTTTGAGTCCTGGTTTGGACAGAGAGATTTTTTATTTTATTCCCTCGCATTAATTGTTGAAAATTTGCATGGGATAATACACCACAACTAAATTAATATTTATATATTATATTCTTTTTCACTGGTGTTTATTTTTAAAAGATGATGACCATATCAAATTTTTAAATGTAATACTCAGTTGCTTGTAACTTACGACTATGTTAAATACTCAGAGAGAAAATAAACTCACCACTTAGCCAGGAATAGAGCTGTAGTCGCAGCAGTTGTAATGACACAGTTAAGAGAGGATACCGAGAGAGACGAGACACAGGGACATACCTCCTTAGAGGCTGACACTCTCGTGGTTTTGCCCAGAAGCAGACGGAAAGTGCATCAACTGCACAGGAAATTTGCAACTTTGCAATCAGCTTTCTTGAAAATAGTGAGTCCACTCTCACACTAGCTCCTAGTGCCTAACATTTTTAATATAATTTTTTGTAAGGCTATAAGAATAAAGTAAATATAATAAAAATATGTTGTATAAATTTAATGTAAAAATTACATAGAAATGTCACTCTCAGAGATTATATATTAAATGTTTTTGGGCATTATCTCAAAGAAACTAATTTTTTTTTTCTGAAGTTATTCCAGGTGAATGTCAGTGCAGGGTCTGGAAAGTCAAAGTAACAGTTGATCAAAGACAAATGCTGGGAATATAAAATTTCTTATCTCATTCTTTTAATAGTCTATTGGCAAACTTTCAATAGATGTGTTAATAGTGCTAGTTTAATTAAAGCACTAATAGAAAGCAATATTCCTAATAAAAATAATTATGGTGAATTAAGTAATAGTAATGCCAGAGGTAATGTAAGTCATTCGTTTTGAGCATCATACAGTGTGTAAGACATGGAGATGCTTTATCTGATACTCTGATCTATCATTACTTAAAGTAGTAAATAGTATAAATGCACTAAGAAATATAAAAATTGAAAGAAGTAAAAATTTTTTATGCATATGATACAGGTCTCATGGCTAGAAGTGTTAAAACCTCTACTTAAATTTTTAATAACGTCACTAATATGAGGTTATTAAAAATTTAATTAATATTATTTTTAAATATTAACTTTTAATACCTCTTATTAAAGAGAATAAACAAGTTTGCAATAAATTATTCAAAAACCGAGAAAATGTGCTTGCTCTTGAAAACAATAAGTTAGTATAAGGTTAATCACAAGATGGAAGTACAAATAATTAAAAATTTTAATACCTTTACCCTACTAAGGTCAGGGTTTTATAATAAAAATAAAATAATAAAGGGGCCCATAAATTAATTATGATTCTAACAATGCATATTTTAAAATGATATTTTTGAAACATCCTTATACTTGCTATCAAGGAAAAAGAAAAGGTTAGACATACATCTAATTAGAATATCCTTACTATGCTGTTGAAACAGACTTTGACTACTGCAATCACAAATACATTGAATCTTCAAGAAAAAATACAAAAATATTTAGCCCCCTTTTAGATGAAGGTACACAACAATGAGGATATGGACAAATAATAAGCTCTATTATTTATGCCATAATATTAAAATTTTAAGAAGAAGAAGAAAGAAGAAGACTTCTTAAAATTTTAAGCTATAATACCATCGGATACATGTCTGAAAAGACCAGATAACACCGTACCACAATAGATACTTCAAAGCAGAATTTAAGGTAGAAATAGGTGAATAATTATATTAGGAAACTTCAATGATAAATTTTGAGAACTTCTGTAAATTATTAAGTTAAATTTTACAGATGGATTATAGATTTCATATTTTCAAAAATTTTCAGAGAATCATAATTTTGTTACTTTCAACAACACCAAAAAATAAAGAAGCCGGCATAAATATTTTAACTGCCTACCTTAACTTGAAAAGGTAAATCATCAGTATCAAGAATAACTCTCCAAACAGAAGCAGTATGGATGTGAGGAGGGAGTAGCACCTTTGAGACTTGGCTCTCAGTGAGTCTTCCCTCAGCCCATTTACACCAGCCTTCTAAGGGATCCAAGTACTCCAAATAAAGTTTAAGGCCCCCAGGGCAAGGTTTCTGCAAAATTCGGGAGGTAATATAATAATACAGAGAACTCTACTTGAACTTCATTGATATAAATAACTTGGCACCAACATTGAAAGGAACCGGCATAATAGTGAGGGAAGAAATTGCCCTGGGATAAGGATAAGCCCATGCCATCACAGCTGGTGAAGGAAAAGTCACTTGATATGGTAGAGGTAGATCACAGTTGTTTGAAAACTGAAATGCCCCAGTCTGCAGATCGTCAAGGTAGCTTTCTTCATCATCATCATCATCATCATTTAGTTTAATATTTCCTGAAAGTTTCAAATACTTCATTAAATATCTATAATAAATATTCAAAACTGACTATGCATTTTATGAATTATAAACTATTTTTGTAGATGAGAAAGTCCTACATCTTCTCAGACTTAATTATTTATTTATTTTCTTTCCAAAATAAATAGGTAAATGTAATTTATACCAGGGCTTATTGGATGTTTTCTTAAAGCTATGTGAGAAAACTTAAACTAAATAATAGGTGGCATGTACTCTTTTAAGCAGTAGTGAAAACCACCATGTTAGAGGAGCCCCAAAATCAAAACCCAGGCCCTCCAGGTTGGGGGTGAGTTAGGGGCAAACAACACTCCTTTGAAAATCTTTATTCTTCTGTAATCCAAAGGTAATTATACACCTGACTGGAATAAAGATAAACAAAAACTTAACTGTGATTTTACTATTGCCACATGAAATAACTTGACTCCAGATCGGAGGAGCTGAAGTGGCTGTGCCAATGATCAGTAGCCTTTTAGAAGAATATGTGAGACAGCTGTGGTAGATTAGATAAGGAAGAGTTTATGATTCTGCATAGATAAACTAGCAAAATAAGGGAAAATATATAGTGACCGAACCCCAACAAAAATTATCTAATAATAATATCTACGGTCAAAAAACTCTCCATTTGAATATATTTATTTACTTATTATTCATTTATTGCAAGCCAATTAATATTAATATTACATTCATATCACCTATTGAAGAAAGAGGTGAGGGCTTATACTAGAATTCTATCTTTTAGATTTAGAAAGAATTTGTAATGCAATCTTGAAGTATGATGTTAAAGTTATTATAGGCTATTTAAACATGCAACCAGTAACCAAGAGCTTCTGAGAGTAGCTGAATGATTTTCACTATATAATAAGACAAAAAGGGAAAATACTCTGACAGTTTGCTGTGGTGAGAAACTTCTATAAAAGCACAAAAATCAACTTTTTCCAGTAAAAAAACATAAATAAGGGATTCAACGAATGGAAATCAACAAATACTGTAACTAGACATGTGCAGGTATAGGACATGCAACATGAATCATTAATGTAATGATTTATCATAGATCAAATGACTCAGATAAATTTAAAGCAAAAGCAATATTTAGAAATACGAATCAAATGTGAAAAATGTAGAATTAAAAAGTCAGGAGAAATGGGACTTATAAAAATTTTATGAAGTAAATACTATTGAAAAATTTAAATAATGATTTGCAATAAGCTAAAATAATTTAAGAGAAGGTTATAAATCACCTGACTGAAAGATCTACTAATTGCAGAATTCTTTCTTTAATGGTGAAAAAGAGCTAGCAATGAAATTATTAATAGAATAAATTTGGAATAAATAATGTATCACAACTGAAGGAAAAACAAACTTGATATATATAATACATAAACAGGGAATGAACTAATTTGCATAAACTCAAACGAAATAATGCCCTTAGGGTTTGCATATAAAATAATATTTTCTAAAATGATTCCAAAGAAAATGTTTTGCAGGAAAATCAATGTGATTTCTGCAAGAGAAGAGGAATTGTAAATCAGCTCTTTTTAATGAGATGATTAACAGGGAAATGATGGGAATATAAAACTGATCTTTGCATTTTATTTATCTAATACTAATATGTTTTTGATAGTATCTAAGAGATAGTATGATAGGTACTCTACTAGATTTTGGCACATCCATATTGGTTTCATTCATACCATTCTATATGGATGGCAGCAACACTAAAGTATATATTAACTAATCACTTAATTACTTTTCAATTATGGCTGGAGTTTTTGACATAGAGGCACATTATCAGCTAAAATATTAACCTTGCACTTTATAGTGCATTAGATAAACTGAATATTAATAAAGAAATTCTGCATGTATTAAACCAAAAATGTGGTTAGGCAGATCATATCTGCCTGATGACCAGGAATAAACAAGCACTATAAATAGGATACGTTATGTTAATAATATGTTCAAAGCAATGAAAAATGAAAGGAAAATAGGTTTTAAATGAATGAATGAAAAACAAAATACACATAAGTAAATTCAAGCATGAGACAAGAAGTAAAAAGTCATGGATATTGCTTAGAATGTGTTGTCTTTTAATTACATGGTGCAGAACTCAATAATGAAAATAAAATCTTGACAGAAGTGCAAAAAAATTGTGGTATGCAACTTTACTTTGCTTACTTAAAATTTTTTCTATCAACATTTTTATCCTGAGAAACAAAATTAATAATATGTAAGATACAAAGACCCATTGACCTATTTAGTAGAGAAATAGACTCTATACACCTCGGAAAGTAATGCAAAGATTTGAACTAAAAATTTAGAGGAAAATAAATGGACCTGTTTTTCATGAAGGTTAATGGAGAATTTGAAAGAATAGTGATTGTATGAGCTCTATGAATTCTGCAAAATAGCTCAATTTCTTAAAGCAAGATAGATAGGCTATATAGTTCACATAAGGGCTGACAAAACCCATAAAAATACATTATATATGAGAATGTTAGTTTGAATGTTCTTCCTTTTCTTTTAGTAAATACTTTATTTACTAGAAGAAAAGGAAGAACTATGAAACAGCGGTTTTAAGTGGTTCAAAAATACTTGACAGTGCAGGTAATAAAAAATAGCTGGACCAGAACATTGTGCAGAAAGGATTAGCACAAATTATCAGAGAAGTCAAGGCACATCAATAAATATTAAAACAAAAAAAAATTGTATTTTGGAAGAATACTGGTATGTTTTAATCAATGTACTGACCAAATCCAAATTACCTCTTGAATCTTTAGGAGATAAATCATCGAGGAAGAAGATAAACCCAGTTAAAATTAAAGTCATTCCATCTCAACAGGCTTCCTGTTCAAATGAAACCAGAGTAGAATGTCTTAAAATTTTTCTTTAACATTTATCATGATATATTTATTGATGTTGTTATTAAGGGTATTCTTGCAGACTTCAGTTTCCTGTTTTCACTGCTGAGGATTATTATTTTTAGGAAAGGGTAAAGGATTTTGTGAATGCAGATTAACTTAAAAACCTGAAGATATGATATTAAAAATTTAGTTACCACTAAACCCTTTAGCTTAAATCACAGTCCATGGAACAAAAACTTTTAGAACTTAGATACCCTTTTGCTGGTGACAAAGCAATCTTCTCCTCCCATCCTGATTCCAAAACCGCTTCAACATTTTACAAAAACCACCTTGAGGCTATTCAGCAGTGGTGCAGCAAATGGGGAATTAAAATACATGAGTCCTAATGCATACAGGTAAATTTTCAGCCAAGAAAAGATTCTACTGATAATGTTACATACAATAACATCCCTATACCTCTGTCTGATTCAGTCCATTACCTTGGGTTCCTCCTTGACTCTGGAATGGACATACTAAAATCAAGCAACAAGAACTCAACAGTTGCCATGGACTCTTATACAGCCTTATAACAGCTCACAATAGAAAACAAACTGACCATCTGCAAGACCATAATACGACCAATCTGGACCTACAGTGCAGAACTATGGGGTACCGCTAAGCCTTACAATATCCAAAGAATACAATCCTTTCAGTCCAAAATTCTCAGAATAATTATTAATGCTCCATATTATGTGTCCAACTCTACCCTTCATCACGACTTTAATATTCCTTTTGTACAGGACCTCATCTCCACCCACTTCAAGCTCTTCCATAGTAAATTCCAATCCTTCTGATTCCTATGCCCAATCTTTGTCTTCGGACTCCAATCCTCACAATTCTCCCCGGCGACTGAAACGGAGATGGCCTCGCGACCTCCTGGGTCTTAATGCCTTAACTTATTAGTCTGTTCAATGGGCCCCTTTTCCTTGCACAGTGACTATATTTATTTATTTTATTGTTATTTTTAATTTTTTTTAAATATTTATTTTTTATATTGTATATATTTCTCATCAAATTACAAGATGTTAACTAACAGAGTATAATAAATAAAGATTTATTTATTTAAAANTTAAAACCAAAATTAAAATAACAAGAGTTCCTTGTTTCTATGCTTCTATAAATTTACTTTATTTTTTCCAATGAAACTCTTTTTTAACAAATTGGTCAAGGTAGACTAAATAAAATGCAATTAAAAAAAAAAAAAAATTGACCGAAACCCAACAAAAAAAAATTACTAATATCTGTGGTCAAAAAATTCTCCCAGTGATACCATGACCTAATTTGACATACCAGTCATATACTCCTTGGTTTTTCTTCTTTCCAGAAAAGGCTTCACTTCATCAATGAGAGCTAGTAAAGCATCAATTTGAGGTGCGAAGTATTCAATTGATAGTATGTCAGAACACAAAGACAACCTGTAATATATTGAATTAAAAAATAGTTGCTAAGTCTTGACATAAAATTTATTATATTTATATAGATAAATGTTTCAGTAAAACATGGTGAAATTTTGTTATTCTTTGAACAAAGAGAGGTATCAATATTTTCATTTAAAGAAATAAATTATAAATGAAGGCACTTTGTCCAAGTGTCATGAAACCGGTTTGTTTGGGCCATCCGAAACAAAAACAACAACAACAAAAAACAGTTACAAATAAACATAATTTAAAAATAGTCTAATATATATTTGTAGCCATAATTAATAAATCAATAATATAAGGTAGAATAAATTAAATTTAAGAAAAAATTAACAACAACCAGTAGCTTAATTTGTTTTTAAACTTTTTTAAGGAGAATACTTTAAAATTTTCTAATTAAAAAAAGTTCATGTGCAACAAACTTGGGAAAGTCTGAAAACAATATCAAATACTTTGTGCAAACTACACAAACAGTTACAAAGACAGAGTCACCTGCATCAAAGGGGGCAATACCGGGAAAAATAGGAAAGAATTATTTCAGATAAGGTTCTAAGAGACAAGTTAGACGGGTTGATTTAGGAGGAAGGCTATTGGTTTTCAGAATGTTCAGAATTAAAGGTACACACACACAAAATGTTGCGAAAAAAAGGTATTAGGAGAAGATGAGATTTTTGTGAAAATATAATTTTTGGTTTGATGGTTCAACAGTAAAAAAAAAGGAATAAGACATAATACAAATAATTAATTTATTATTGTTATCATGTTATATTTTATCGCTCCGAACATAAAAAAATAAATAAAACAATGTGATAAAGAGGACATACCTTAAGCTATGTTCAGGCGTCCATGATTCATTAAGAAGATACATGATACATGAAAATGACCAAGGAGTAAGGATTAAATTTCCTCCAACAGAAAAAACAACTCCTTTTACTGTTAAGTTTGAAGAGATTTGGAGACCTTGGAAGGTAATGCTGCCCTCAAGATGGTTGAGACTTAGTACAGCATTTTTTAAAAAACCTAAGAGACATTAGGAAGAAACAATGAATATGTCTGTGTAAACATGGCTCTTTGACTAAATAAATCATATATATAGTAAATATAAAATAAATAAAAACAGGTGGGATAAAGAGTGTAGTGAACACACAAACAGAGAAAAAGTACAAAGAGTAAAAATTTGCTATATATCGAAGAGAGAGACTGTTCTATACTATAGAACGCGGCTGTGATGTAAAAAATAAATAAAAACAGGAGGATAAAAGAGTGTAATGAACACACAAAAAGAAAAAAATACAAATTAGTATTAAATGAGCCAGTCTCTCTTCACTACTCTCTGACTAAGGGCGAGAAGTCTCCCCAAAAATGAAATACTCATTGTAATTTTTTCTTTTTGTGTTTTCACTAAACTCTTTCTTCCTCCTGTTCTTGTTTATTATATATGTATATAGCCTGTGTCAAGATATGTAAAGCAAATTTGCTTTAATAAAATCTGAAATAACATTCCTTATAGTAAATAAGACTTACTTGAATCAACTGGGATATATTCAAGAACAACTTGTTTTGTAGATATATTTAAGCCAGACAAAATATTGCAGTAAGCACTTTTCACATTGGTATCACTTACAGAAAATATACTGTAAAATAAATATTTTTCAACTTAAGAAGATAAATTTATTAATTAATATTAAATTTAGAGTTTCCTATTATTTACATAGAGTTTCCAAATAGAATACCTTGTAGAAATTTGTTGAGATTGGATAATATTGACATCTGACGATGAGGAGGTATCTGGAGAAGGTGGGTCAAGCAAGTTTAGGAGAGATTTGAGAAAGTTTAAACTAGGAATATGTAAAGCAAACTTCAATGGACGACCAAACTCTATCTCAATCTGAAAATAAATGAGATTAATTATAAAACCAAGACTATAAAAAAAATACATATATACTTTAACAAATAAGCCACATTAAAAGCTATCCTAAAGCAAGAAACCCAAGGAGATGGAGAATAGAATTAGGAATTATGAATGCAGCAAAATACCATCATTCATTAAGTATTTCATAGGGCGACATTTCAGACTATCTGCCCACTCTCAATTATGATCATTAAAGTAACAATTAAAAACTATGAAAACATTCTCAAATGGTATAAGAAATATTATATAGCTGCAAATTGATTAATATGACAACTGTGATAAATAACTTGTGTGAAATAATATACAGTATTCTTAAATGCTTTTACAGGCTCGAGAATCGTGTAGCCCCAGTAATGGCAAAAACCTTTCAAGAGGAAATGACTCAAAACAAATTCCTCAGTAGCTTTGATAAATATTTATATTTGAACTTTCAATATCATGTACTCCTCCACACTTATAGAATAACAAAAAATCTATCTTGATTTTTATTACACTGAACTAAATATTATGCCTTGGCTGTAACAGAAAACATTTTTTATTCATAATAAATATTTTAATCCCTCCTATTCATATAAATTCGTTCAATAATGAATTTACTCTTTTATTAAAAAAAAAAAAAAAAAAAAAAGTTTACTCTTGGGTCTAAGCGTGAATCAACAGTTGAGATTGGAGGGAAACCACCCAAAAAATAAAACTTAAAACCAAAATTAAAATAACAAGAGTTCCTTGTTTCTATGCTTCTATAAATTTACTTTATTTTTTCCAATGAAACTCTTTTTTAACAAATCATTACATGTTTTTAATAAAACTTAACATTAGGGGTCAGGGTTTAAATGTAAATAAGAAAATTTTTGCTCTGATATATTCAATTTTTAAAGAAATGATACAAATCAAATTAGTTTGATAACAATAATAAAATAATCTGTAGAGGTTTAAGTGAAGAGAAAATTTTTGGCAATCTTTTCCACTATCACAAGTTTATAAATAATGTATAGAACATAAAATATACATGAATAATTTTTTAATAATAGTATTATATAAGAGTTATTTGAAATGTATATTAAAGAAAGTTTTTATGAGGGAAAAAAATATTAAACAAGAATTCGACTTTTTGAAAATATATATTTGGGTGTTTTAAAATTACTAAAGAAATAATACTCATGTAATAATATTTTCAGCTACATAAAATATGATGATTTTAGTTCCTTACTGAAGGCAGTTTTAATCCAACTGCTGTTGATTTAAAATTGACAAGAGCTGGAGGAATGCCCTTATAAGGATCAGGATCCCCATCCTTTGTTTCCACTAAGGAGAACGTATAATCATTTTTATCTAGTTGACTAGTTGACACCTGCCCATCTGTTCCATGTCTAATGCACATGTCAAATATTGAAGCCTGTACAAATAAATGATAATATTAGGTGAAAAATTATAGCATGAATTGAGAAACATAATAATATATTGCTCAAATGGAGAGTTTTTTTACTGTAGATATTATTATTAGATGATTTGAGTTGGTAATTTGGTCAAGGTAGATACATTATGACAATTCTATATTATAATATTGTAAATGTATACTATTGTATTTTCATGACATTGTATTTCTACAGCCCTGAAGATGGCTTACAATGTAAGTCGAAACGTTGGCAGATAATCTTTTTAAAAAATACGCTTTTTTTAAATTTTTTTTTTCTTTTTTTTTTTGGATCTACCTTGACCGAACCCCAACTAAAATCATTTAATAATATATTGCTTGTTATAAACCATTGTACTTGAAAATAACCATAATAAGTAAAATACAGCTCATAGGTGGTAGTGTGAACAAATAAAGTATTCTAAAAAGAAAACTAAGGTTGGATGGATAAATTTAACTTTTTCTTGAATTCTGTAGTTCACAAAATGTATATATATATANTTACATATATATATATATATATATATATATGTATATATTGGTCCAGGGACTCGATGGAGCTTCTTTCAAATGTCCCTCTTTACAATCCCACATCTATGACTACAGAGGGCATACAAACTTTTCGGCTTCAAGATTACACATAAAATACAACTAATCATGACATCTTTACCAGATACTATGTTACTTAGAACCAACTGATCTCAGAAATAAAGGACATTATAGTAGAATGACTAAATGGTAATACATACTTCCAGCTCCTATATATACATAATATCTTTTGCACATACATAATAGCTTTTTATTTAAATATATAGCAAATTTTAATTTGTTAGTATATAGTTTATTTATTTGTTGTTGTTTTGTGTCCCATTGTTGTCAATTTATATTTGTTAATTTGTGTGTTTCTCTTTTCCTCTCTGGTCGATTTATGTCTTTCATTGACTGTATTGCTGTTGGACACATGACTGTTGATACCAGTAATGTTAAAATAATTATTAAGAGTAAATTCATAATTAAAGAACAAAATGTGTGAACAGTTTAATATCTTATATTTTTGCTTTATTAAACTTGTTCCAAATATTCATTTGAAGGATGTCATTTATGTTTGTAAACCTGTAAATGTTTGCCCCTTCCCCCCATTTTTCCTTCACATATTTTAGGAATATATATTTTGCTCTAAACCACTCTGACTTTGAAGACACTTCAGTACTGGCCCGGGAAAGCAACTACTATCAATGGACCATCAGAGAAGCCATCGAAATAACGAAGAATCTGAAGAATATCAACAGGGAAGACGGATACAGACTCAGCAAGAACTGGAAACCAGTACTAGTCGACAAGAGGATCCAATCAATGAGTGACCAGCTACCAGACTACTCCGGAGACCAGCCGCCAGAAGACAGGATCAACCAATGAGAAGGCAGGCTTCGCCCAAGGACCGGACCGCACCGGATATAAGTACTCCTGGATTTGAAGACAGCTCTCATTCTCCATTCAGCCCTGAAGAAGCCATCACAGGATGTGTGAAAGCTTAGCAACTATCGACAACTTGACACGGTCCAACCAGGAAGAAGAAACTGTACATATTCAAATGTGTTTCTTTATTTACAATCACTCACTGCACATATTAGTATTTTATAATTTTATTCAATAAATCATGAATTGAAATACACAAGATGATCAGGAACCATGTTCAAAATATGTAACAAAAAAAGAAATCAAATTATGCCAATTTATAATATTAATACATAGTATAAGCATACTTTAACTCTAACTGGCTAGCCACAGTTGATGTCAGTCATCAGTGAATTACCAAATAAACAACTTACAATAAATTAAATTATAGGAGGATGAAATTAATGCTTCTGGAGTAATGAAATAGGAATTTTTTCCCTTAGAAACAAGTAGTGTTCTACAAGAGCTCCACCAGGGGAGTGTTTTCTCTTATTTTTTTTTAATTCCCCTACTGTTGATCAATTTTTATGAGGAACTCACAGGTGCTAAGTTGTTAAAAATGCTACTTTTGTCTCAAGAATATAAACATGGTACTTTCAATATAATTTTTTTTAACTGGTTACAATTGTATTAATTTAACTATATTTTATTTATTTATTTATTAGGGTCATAAAGGTAGGGGCTATCTACAGATAGTCACTCTATTCTAAAAACCAATGCCACTGAGCAAGCTTTTATTGTTTCATAAAAACCAGCTCAGGAAAGGACTCGAACCCTCAGTGGTGGGCTTGTGAAACCCAAACAGATCCCCTCTCCTAAGCCAGCATCAAAATGTACCTTTCCAGACATAATTTTGACACAATACAAATATAAGTGTAAGTGTATATACCATAATCGAATATCTTACAATGTAAATTAATTTACAGACTCTAAGAAATTAAATACCTTATAGACTGTAGTATCACCTTGTTTTTCATAGGAAATATAGGGCTGTGTTATAGAAACAAAAAGAAGTGGACTTATTTGTGAGCATTTTTCTTTTGAGAATAATTTAAAGTATACTCCTTTGGCTGTGAGCAAAATTTCTGAAGGTACTACTTGGGTCCGAGATCTGATTCTGGAAAAGAAAAAGAAAAATAGATTGAACAAAGATTCTTACTAAAACCCTAGATTTGGTTTATTACAAAGCATCTAGAAGCCACTCTCATTTAAGAGAGATTTCATCTGGGACTCAGCTTGACTTAAGTTTCTCTGTTAACAGTGTCTTCATGACCTATATTGTATTTTTTGACTCCACAGGCAATACTGACTCTGCTTCAGAGGAGACCTATTAATTTCATTTTTCTTTTGTGTATTTCTTGTTCAATAAGAAGTTCTGAAATTATTTATCTTATGTAGTTTTGAATTTGTCATTATATGATACTATTTGTCATCTACAACAAATTAGAGACTGCCTGCAGAATATTGATATTTTAAAAGCTCTGCTTTTGTGACTTGTCTTTATCCAATGCATCAATATTGTTGTCATATCAAGAGAATATTTGTTACACGTAAAAATTGAATAAGAGTGATACATTCTCTCTACTAGATTATCCAACATCCACATATAATTTTTTTTTTTTACATTGCCTTCTTGTTAATGTTATTTATTACAATTATAATCAACAATACTCAAGGAATACATGAATAACATAGGATCTTAAAATAAGCCCTGTTCCACTTGGACATGACAATATGTAAAATTTCTAACATTATTTTTATTCTTTAAAGTTTATTTAGTGCTTTCCAGTAATAATATTTCTTTATTATGTCAAAATTTTTAAAACTTCTTTCAAAGCCATCAAATATATTCAGTAGATATAGTGACAGTCTAATAATAATGGGAGTTTATGAGGTTGGCGCAGAAGCAATTGATCTGAATCCAAACTGTTCTTTCACGATTTTCTTCTTTAGCTTAGTATGAATTTCAAGGAATTATCTATATATACTTTTGATCTAATGAAATACTTCAGAAGAATCAGCTTACAATAAACAGTGCCTCTTTTAATGCTAAAATTACTTTTCACTGGATCGTAGAAATGTTCGATTTTCTTTGAAGCTTTCTCAAAGATTCTTTAGCTCCAGCCCAGAAGCAGTTTTTATCCCAATATCCAGAACTAAAGAAGCTGGTGTTCTGTTATAACTCTCAGAGCAGATTTATGTCATTCTTATTTTATCTATTTCTTAAGATTTTAAGAAACCAGTTTAAGGTCAATATGTGCTTTGGACTGGTTAGCTACTGGAAATAGTGACCTACCAAAATCATCACATTAAAATCTGTAAGCAGGCTCATATGGTATTCCTATAGCTCTTTCTATTATTTTTCCCAAAAGTTATCAATTTTTATCATTGCCATTTCTAACCTGCAAAAATATATCACAAAGAACTTCTAATGCTCTTGTTTTTTCTTCTTATGATAAGTTACATATAGTTTATATCACATTTAATCTGAATCAATACCCATAACACATAACAAGAGTGATTGATTACCTGAGTCCCTTGCCTGATGATTATTAATTCTGAGGTACATTTAATATTCAGTAAACTATCAAGTGATATTAATTTATTAAAAACCTTTTGAAATAAGGGACCTCCTCTTTAACACTCAAACAAACCTACACTGCCCTAACACTTAAAAAAAGGAATTTCACAACCAAGTTTTTCATACCTAGTTTTTATCTGATTATTTACCTGTGGAATTCTGTTAATTTGACTGTACAATAAGTTTTCCATAAAATTCTAAACATGTTTTTCATTACATTAAATGATTCCACAGTTAACCTATAGTTGAGATTCCCAACATACATTAATTATGGAGTACGAGTACCAAGCAAGAGAGCAGCAAGGTATTTTGTGTAATTTTTTTTTTTTTTTTTATATAGTCATTAGGTTAAACACATACGGGCATGCATACACACACAAATAAAAGAAAGATTATAATTTTTTTTTCCATTTTTATCAAACATAAATGAATTTTTAACAGTAAATATGAAATTTATGTAAAATTGCTTAAATTTAAATGCTAATCCATTCATACAAGAATACAGTATAACATTCTTGTAATTTGCATAAAATGCATTATAATTCTATTCATCCCTCGAATTCATAAATTTAAAGGCAAAAGTGCCTCCAACTTAAAAAATTGTTATAAAAAAAATTACTGTCTTATTAATAATAATAATAACGTTTACCCTGTAGTATTAACTGACGTTGATGTGGCCACAGAAATTTGAGAAGTAGCTACTTTGGAACTCTTTCTAGTTTCATCTGAAATAAAGTGTTTATTAACAAAATATATACAAATTAAAATGTAATTTCAATAAAGTATTAGGACTACTTAATCTTTTAGAATTAATAAAAATTTATTTTTAATATAATTCTGGTAAAAATGAACAAAAAGTTGTAGGAAAACCAATAGTATCGGGCAAAAGGATAACAATATTCAATAACAATTCTTGGGAAAAAAATAAAATTGAGGAAAATAAATATACTTTGAACACCTTATATATATATACACACACACACACACACACACACACACACACACACACACACACACACACACACACACACACACACACACACACACACACACACACACACACACACACACACACACACACACACACACACACACACACACACACACACACACACACACACACACACACACACACACANTTTTTTTTTTTTTTTTTTCATATTCTAGCTAAACCTTTGTGGTGAAAAGATATATGTTGGTAAATGGTTTTGTTAAAGCTGACTGACTCATTTCTTTTTGGAGAATACAGTGAAGTTCATTATTGTTAATCACTTTTTTTATGATTTTCTGTGCCTCTGACTATATATGGAGGGTAATTGGTATTTTATTTCCTATTATTGCACCTATCCCATTTCTTTCCTGCACATTTTACTCTCCACAACTAATTTGATTATAGCAAGATATACCACTTTTTTTTTGTAGTATAATATTCATATACCAGAAATTTACACACACACACACACACACACACACACACACACACACAGGCACACGGACAAGCATACAAACATATATTTATAAAGAGTATAAAAAATATTACCATTTTATCAAATTCAAGAATTCAAAGTACTGTAAATGATTTAATCCTATTTAATACTTAATAATATTTTTAGAGAATATCTAAGCTTGTTAAATTACATTACACTTCATAGAAAAAAAGAAAAATGCAGTTTAGTTATTTGTTTACTAAAAGAAACATGAGAGTGTCCTACAAAATTCTCATAATTTTAAGAAATTACTAAAAAAAAAAAAAAAAAAAAGAAAAAAAAAAGAAGTTTATAGCTACAGAAGCAACTCATGTTTTTATTAAATTTATAAGGGAAGGTCTCTTTGACCAGCGATCTATGAGGAATTGGTTTTAAATATTTAGGATGTAGGAAAGGAGGAAGGGCTACTGGCAACCATTAATGTTCATTCAAATGGAGATTTTTTGATCATGGAGATTATTAGTAGAGAAATTGTTGAGGATCAGTCAAGGTTAATCCAAAAAAAAATTTTTTTTCTGGATTAACCTTTTAAGATAAATTATTATCTGCCTCTGTTATAAGCCATTTTCAGGGCTATTGAAATAAAATGACAGAAGAAAAATTGCGAGAAAAACAAACAATTATATGATTAATTATCAGCAAATAAAATTTGAAATTACTGAATTTGTAAATAATCATTTTACGTAAAAAAATTTCAATATTGGCCGAACTTCAACATATTCTCTACTCTTAATGGATATTGATGAGGTTCTGCAGGAAGCTGCTGAGACAAATCAGGCTACAATGGTTGATACTCATGAACTTGCCAGGGATCGAATGATAGCGTTAGTCACCTTCTACTCTCCATGAGGAAGGTGATAAAGAGCAGTTTCACGAACTTACAGTTATCATCAGCAATCAGCTAAGAGGTAAAACATTATTAAAAATTCATTGAAAAGCCCTTCTGATTTGAGTTCGACCAGAAGATTATCACCTGTGAAGAAATGCGGGTTTGCTGGCAAAATCTGAATACCCATAAGCAATGGCTAGATCTTTTTCCGATGCTACAAGCTGGCAGTTTGAAAAAAAAAAAATCCATGCTTTACAATTTTTGGATCTTTGAAGGTGTTATTCATCAAAAATATCTTCCTGAAGAATGCTCTATGAATCTGAACTCTGCAGTAAAAAACTGGAAAGAATGTATGTAAAATTTGCGGGGTGTTATCCTGCTTTGATCAACCGAAGATAAGTTTTATTCCAACAAGACAACACTCACACTTCCTGTCAAACCAAGGAAAAGTTTATAGAACTTCATAATTTTCTCCTGCCTCATCCACCATATAGTCTAGACCTCGAACAACTGGATTACAACTTGTTTCGATATATGGTCCATTTTCTTCAAGTGGAAAAAATTTGATAATTTTGTAGAAGTTGAAATTGCAGTCCACGAGCTCTGTGACAGCCATCCCAAGGAATGGTATCAGGGTTTGATCTAGCAATTGGCTAATGACAGTATTAAACATTTCTTAACAACAACTTATCAATTGACTATACTTTAAGAATTGTACTTCATATTAGAGATATAATAATACCAATATTTGGTTGAAAAACGCTCATTATTTAATATAGAGCGAGTAATCATTATAGAAAAAAAAATATCTTATCCTATTTATTTAGTTTTTAATAGGACTAATTCCTCACTAAATAAAAACAATTTAACTCTTTTAACTGTGAAACAATGTCATTTCACATAATGGTTTTTTAAAAACAATTAGAAAGATTAGAAGAAAGATTAGGAATGAATTATTTCCTCATAAATGCCAATAATGAGGTACTAACCTTTTGAGGCAGATAGGTTGACTGATCCATCTGCTGATTCTAAACCACTGTCTATATCAAATGAAGATTCAGATACTTCAGGTATAAGACAGCTTAAATCCGATAAGAGATTGAGCCAGAGTTTAAACTCATCTGTGCTTAATTTTATTTCTGCTTCAGAAACCAAATTGCCCTGTTTAAATTTAACATATTATAATAAATGCCATAGATATGCTCTAGATACCTTTCAAGTCTAAAAAGAATATTCTTGTAAATAATGTACAAATAAAATGTATATATACTAATTAATATTTTTAAATTTTCTAACTTATCATATAGCTAAGTTATAGAATCATATTTATAAATGAAAAATTTAAGTGCAATTTATATAATGGGAATTGTTGTATAATTTAATTACAAATAATCTATATTCAGGAAGAATACAGAGATTGGATGTTATCCTTCTATTTGTCACAAGTGAAAAATATTGATTCACATGTGACGAGTCGCTACAGACAGTTTTCAAGCATACTGCTAAGAAGACTACTCGAACAAAAATTCTGACATTCAAGTTTGGAAACATGGATAGGGATGCAAAGGTTGGAAATAAATGCAAGCAAATCACAAGTCCTGCAGGACTATTTTATGTTTTAAATTATATTAAATTTTAAAAAAACCAATATTCAAAATTACAAAATGGAAAGAAAAAAGTAGAACATATTACACATGAGCACTCTCATATTCAGATTGAAATAAATAAACCCTGAATAAATAAGAATAACTTTTAAAAAAAACTCATATGTTGGTTTTAATGAATTCAACTCTAAGTCTTGCCCATTTTTAATCAAAGAGTTAGTCACTGAATTAATTTATATGTCTTCCTATAGATTTATTTAAAGAGGTAAAGGAAAGAACTATCTATATGTTGCTGTGCTATATTGAATGCACTAGATGAATTGAAAAATCTTCTCCAGGTAGGACGCAAATCTGAAGTTTTCAGGCTTGAGTAAGGGAGACACAAACTGACCCCTTTGTCTATGGCATGGCCTCTATTCACACTAGTTTAATTAATATATTTAAAAAAAATTAATATACATTTTNATCCCACGTAAATTTAGATAATTTTTAGTGCAAGGGAACAGAATAAAAAATCTAACTGTCCCAGCCAGGACTCGAACCTGGATCTTCTGCTATCCGGGCCGGTGCATTTTCCATTTATGCTACCGAGACAAGTCTGATAACTTATCAGCATAAATGGAAAATGCACCGGCCCGGATAGCAGGAGATCCAGGTTCGAGTCCTGGCTGGGACAGTTAGATTTTTTATTCTATTCCCTTACACTAAAAATTGTATAGGTTTTCTTTTTATTTTGGATAAGGGCTTCTTTTACATCTAAAAATACAATTAAACTGAACTATGAGGAGAGATTCTGTGTCCATTTATTTAAAATTTTAAATATATAAATTGACACATAAAAAATAAATTAGAATAATTTATAGGTTCTAAAAATATGTAGTCTTCCTGCTTTTTTTAAAAGTGTATTGCAACCGGTTATGCAGCTATTACTGCACCTTAAGCCATAACATTAACAATCATTTATAAATAACATGACATACAACAATAAATAAGTAAATAATACATAAATTAATTTTATTGAACCTATCAAGTTCCTAACCTGCAATTTCACTCCTACAATTAATTAAAATAATTAATTGCATTCGTATCAAATAAAGCTACAATTTATATTCTTGACTTGTTAATGACTGGACGATTACATTTTTATTGTGCAATTAAACCAAAATTATTAATTTTGCAATAGCTCATTCTGAATTTTCTTCTTCAGAAGGCTTAACTAAACAGCCTTCAATTTAAACGAATCAATTAGTAATAGGACAATACAGATTTCAGTTTCAAATTTTTAATTAGATATTCACTGAAATATTAATGAAGTTAAAATGAAGAGTTTTTGACTGTGGAGATTATTACTAAAGAATTAGTTGGGGATCGGTCAAGGTTGATCCAAAAAAATACATTTCTTTAAATGGTATTTTTTTTTTGGATCAAGCTTCGTCTGACCGCAACAAATTCTCTACTATTAATTAAGTTATACCTTCTTGTGAAACTCATTGTTGTATCTCCAGGACCCTAAACTTTTTTTTTTCTACTAACAAGTGAAGTTATTCAGACTTGAATTTCAATTTTATTATTATACTATCAGCCCTGGGGTTTAATGTTATATAGAATAAATCAATAGATTAATTTATACATAAGGAAGTATATAGTTTTAAAAATCAATAGATCAATTGTTTCTTACTTCAAAATACAGGCCTGAAATTAGTATTCCTGAACTGAAGATTGGTGGAGCAAAAATGAATGAGGTAGTCAACTTGGAAAGGACTGTGCAGAGCTCAGCTCCTCTTCCAACCTGAGGTGCCCCAACAGTATTCCAAGCTACAGCTGGATTCTCATCTGCATCACCACTTACACAAACTTGTCTTTCAAGCTCCATCCATCTACCTAAAAATGAAGCAAGGATTAGAAAAATAAATCCCGGGCATAAAGAAATTTAGGAAGAGCAGATAGTCGGGGTTCGGTCAAAGGTTTATTATTAAATAAAAACAAATTGGTGAACCAATATGGTTTTATTGGTTCAACAATTTGTTTTTATTTAATAAAAAATCTTGGACCGAACCCCAACTATCTCCTCCTCCTGATTATCAATGGTCAACCAACATTCCATATAGACACTTATTTTATATTACACAATACATAAAAAGAAAATTAATCAAGCCTTTTAGAACTATGAGTTTTGATGCCCAAGCAATATTGAAGGTTGAAAAAGCAGCCTTAATCGGCCAAGATTCATTGTAAATTTAAGAAGAAGCATTAGTTAACATGCTCAAATTTGCCTACTCAAAATAGAATAGGATTCTTGGGCTAAAGTTCTCAAGCTAATGATATATATAAAGAAAGCTTATATAGTTTCCAATCAAAACATAAAAGAATAACTCAATACTGACAGATCAATGTGAAAAAATACAAACCATCCTAGAGGGTAAACATAACTGAAATGTATTTTTAAAATGCAGTCTGTGTTTATCAAATATAATAATAGCCATCAATAAGCTCATATTAGAAGGAAAAAAAGAAACAACAATGCCATTTATAAATATGTGATGATAAGACAATGAGGAGGGCTAAACACAGAAATTAAGTTTATAAATTTAGCCTTATTTTAGAAAAGTATGACAAAAAGTTTACTTTTAATTCTATTAGTTGTTTTTTGATGCTTTTAAAGGAAAAAATAATACTCACGTCTGCCCTTCTTTGAATGAGGCATAAATCCATTGTTAATAGATCCAAGCAATGTCTATAATTCAATAAGTATTCCTACCCTAAGAGAATGAATTAAGAACAACCACAATGAGGGTAGTTGCATACAACCTTAGTAATGTGGCTTGGCTTGCCGAGCAATGAATTCTTCATGAGACACATTAGTTACAATTATAGCCCAAATTTATGAAAAAATGAGTGGTGTTCGCGCCGTAATCCTCCTATATCAGTCCCGAGCGCCCTAATCTCGGCACAGGGCTGAACTCGCGACCCTTATCGCCTAAATGCAGTGTCCCCCTACCTCTTTCTCACTCTGCTTCCAACACTCACTCTGCTTCCAACACTCACTCTGCTTCCAACACTCACTCTGCTTCCAGCTCTCATTGGAGAACTCTGCTTCCAGTTTCCAGAAACCACTCTGTTTCCAGTAAATACAAAGTGTTTTTAAAGTATAAAAGTTTTAGTATTTCGTGCCGCCTAATGCGCCTCCAATTCGTAATACAGTCCACTTCTCTTCGTTCACTCACCGCTGCCACGCATCCCCAGAAGGTAAGTGCTCTGAATTTTTGGGTTTTTCTCTTGGCCGAGTTAGAGACCTTTAATTTCAGGGCCGCTTTGGAGGAAAAACTGCTGATGAGTGAGAGGATCGAACTACCAGCTGAAGCTACCCTGTAAGTTGCTACCTCTTACATTCTATTTTTTCTTTCTTTTTCTTTTATTTTCAATATTAAATATTTACTAATTTCTAACCAGCGAAAACGCCGCCACAAGTGGCTATTTCAATAAGGAAGAAAAAGGAAAAAAGTTTTTTAATGAAGAATAAGATAACATATTACCAGTCATTACTTGAACAGATAAATCAAGCTGATATTGACGGTCTTCAAGACGTGAACCAGGAACAGATGTTACTCTTGATACTTCACATCTCAGTAATTTACGAGAAACTGGATTTACAGCTTCTGATCGCAAAGCTATTTCATCGACCTAGAAAGCAACACATATATTTTAATTAACTTTTTTTTAGTTATGATAAACCCCAATATTCATTAAAGGTCTACCTGCATGTTAATTTGACATAATAGTTACTAAAATAAAGTGAAATTATAGTATAGTATAGTATAGCATAGTTTTTGACTGTGGAGATTATTACTAAAGAATTAGTTGGGGATCGGTCAAGGTTGATCCAAAAAAATACATTTCTTTAAATGGTATTTTTTTTTTGGATCAAGCTTCGTCTGACCGCAACAAATTCTCTACTATTAATTAAGTTATACCTTCTTGTGAAACTCATTGTTGTATCTCCAGNATACACATATATGCAAACAAACATAAGAAAATAAAAACTATGTTATCACTCTTCCTGTCAGAAAGCATAGACAATGCATCTATTCATATGGAATTTGAAATTTTTAATGAGGACGACAGAATACCTAAAAATCGTGAGATTACCTCAGAACCAAAATCTTAAGTTAAGTGATTATGCACGAGTTATAACAAAAAACTTCCAGAAACCAGAGTCATCATTGTTTTCAATGTTTCATTTAATAACTAGCATTAATAATTTCTAAAAACACATAAACATTTTCAAAATTATGCAAATAAATATTATACATAGCCAGTATCATATTGAATGTGTAATTTACTTTAAACCATGAAAGTCTTTTGAGTATTTCTCTACACTTATATTTGAAGAGACATTTCCAAACTGTGCTTATAATATATTTTTAACCACATAGATATACATAAATTAATATTANTATTACTATTATGATAAAATTTTTGGTAAACTGTGTAAATACTTCCATCTACAACAATAATGCTTTTCAAGTGAAATTCTACTAAAATATTAAAAAACAATGTGTTTATAATTGTTCACATTCAAGGATAAAACGTGGCAGAAATGAAAACAAAGTCAATTGCTAGTCTTAAATAAAGAAGTATTAGTAAATTAGCAAATTTTAACTATGTGCACATAAACAGATCATAAATATTTGCATTTAATTACAGAAATAATATTAATTTGATATAATTATGATTTATATGGACAACCATATTATATTGCTTAATTATCTTAAAAAGCAGATATTCATTTTTTTTTCTTTTAATAAGAAAAAGAATAGAGCTTGCATCCCATGGAGATAGCAACAATATCGAAGAGCTCCTGAGAATGACACATTAAGACCAAGAATGGCTGATTGATAAATAAATTAATGTGAGGAAGATACATTTTATTATTTCATCCTAATAAAGAAATCCACAATCCAATTAATCAATATAGAGTTAAAAAGGAAACTTTATTGAGCCACAACACCCAAATGAATAAATGCTAAGCAAGGTGATAAATAATCAGGAATTCATACAGACTTTTTTTGAATAAAATTAGTAATGAACTAATTATAATAAACAAGTAATGATATTAAACATTATATTAAAATTTAATGATTTTTGAAGAAAAAAAAATTAATAATTTCTTAAAGTAAGAAACACTTAGCTGTATTTTTTTTGTAACAAGCAAAACAAATTTTGTTTATTCAAAGGCCAAAAATTAGGATTATGTTGAACTCCTTAGTCTTACATTAACTATACTTATATATTATTATTATCACTATATGTATTTTTTTTTTTTTTAGTCTGCAAGAGCACGATGTGCTTTATGATATTAGATTTAATATTTTTTTCTTTAATAATTAATA
>KZ807144.1:358871-369979 GCA_000696205.2 Oncopeltus fasciatus
TTTTGGTAAACTGTAATATATATAATTTAGTATATTTATTAGAAGTTGTTTTTATTTTTTTGGTGAGCGTAAGTTTAGGTTTAAGATGATTTAAAAAAACAACAGCAAAAGCTAAGCCATGGATATATTTTTTTATTAAAAGTGATTGTAAGGATTTTTATTTTGTATGGTTCTTAAGCAAAAATATGCTATCAGTTTAACGGGTAAAACAGATGAAGTTTGAGATTTTTTCAAGGTGAAGCTGCAGGATCCCAGTCCAACTGTTTATAATAAAATTGTAAAATACAATACAATATTACATAATACATACATATTACAACATGTAATACATACATATTACAACATGTAATACATACATATTACAACTCATTCATTCTCCTAGCTACACTCATGTAGAGCAGATAAAATGAATCACTACGAGCAGTAAGCCCAATACAGCCTCAGAATAATCAGTTTTGAAAAACTCAGACTCAGTTACCACAGATACATGAATAAAATAAGAAGGAAGTAAAACAAGGCATCACACCTTCATCTAAGTTGTGAAATATAGAGCAACATTTTAAAATAGCATAAACTATACATATTATGGAGAAATTAGTCAAGGTTTCAGCCAGGATCAAAAAAATAAAATAGTGATGTCTGGAGGGATCTCTGAGGGAGATTTATGGTCACATCTCAGAGTGCAGAGCTAAACTGCTAGCTCTGCAGTTTAAACAGTTGAGCTAAAGTTAAAAATGTAACCTACCAGATTTCACGCTTAGGTTATTTAGGAAAGCCCTCAGCAAACAAATTTTCTTCCAAAATAACTTATAATAAAGAAACTAAATATTGATTCAGCTACTATTTGCCTGAGTTAATTCTGCCCCATTAATTATAAAAAGGCATACTTTTTGTAGAAACAATACAAAATTGGAGGGTGACATTAAACAATATTTGTCATTTTTGGAGATTTGATTGACTGTTGAACTTTATGAGAAAGGATTGGTTGGGTTCTGTTTTGGGATTGAATAAATATAAACTAACTTGTAATGAAAAATTTGTTTTCATTATTACCGTTTTGGCCTAAATTCAGATTTTCTTCAGGGTAATGGAGAGTGTCTCCTAGTTCAGATAAATTTTATTAATTTATTCAAATCCTAAGACTAAATCCACAACCAACACAATATATGTTAGATTTTCAAAATTGACTTCTTACCGTAACTAAAACTTGCTATATAGGATTTGTACCTTTTTGAAAATAAAAATCTTATATGGAATTATTGAGCAAAACAGAAAAAGAGTGACCTGAAAGACTATGGTGTCGGGTAAGTTTGAGAGTGATGGAGAGCCGCACAGGAAGACACGAACTTGTTGCAAGTCAAAGTATACTAGAGGTAAGTCAGCAGTAGTGAGGTGGGACAAGGGTGGGCCAGAGGGTGGGCCTGGTTGGAAGGGTGCCTGTCTCAGTAGAGGCTCAAGAATGGAGACAAACCTCATTAACACTAAAGGAGCAATGATGAAGTCCAATGGCTCTACTGACATTACCACTTCCACCACATACCTGTCTGCTGGAGCCAATCCTCCTGTCAGCTCCTAAAATGAAAACAATAAAACATCATTACTGCATATAAGAACTAAATTACTACTGAAGATTATTTAAAAGAAGATAGATTTATTATGAAATACATAAACTTCATATATGCATTTATATCCCAATATTTCACAATAAAATATTTAACTAATTAAATCTTCCTCCTCTTCAATCCTGAAAGAAGGTATCTTGATTGAATTGCCATTACTGATATAAAAAATTTAAATAGTCCTTTCATTGTAAAATCTTTTCAGATTTTTTAATGAAGATATCAGTGTCTAGAGAGAATAATGGAATGCATTGAAAAGAATACATGAAGTAAAGAAGAAATAGGCATTATTATTAATTCTCTCCAAAGTATCTTGCTTGCTCATGGCTGTTAAATGAAATACATAATAAATGAATTGCACTTTATTGGCTATCATTTTTTTATCATGGCTTGTTCTAAAGTGAAAGGTATATCACAAATGAGATTTCAGCATTCTAAATCAGAAACACCAAGAGACAAGTGAACTTAGAGAAGCCATTGAAAGCTAGTTATTTGTCAATCTGCCATTCTCTGGAGGAGAATAGTTCACCCACCTCTCCAATGCATCATGACAAGGAAACAGGCATTAATGAAGTGCCAAAATAAATTGTTAATAAATAGGGAATATGCTAGCAAGGGAGGCGCTGCTTGGAATTTAAATGGAGAGCATTTGATGGATGTATTGACCAGAAACAGTGGTAATACAGATTACATTCAAACTAAGACAGTGATATGCCTAAAGTGACTTTATCAGTATTAAATGATCTTCTACAATTAGATGGTATTATTATTTTAGCTGTAAGTATTTTATCAATTCTTAGTCATTTATTATTAGTTTTTAAGGGCAATTTTTAATGTATAATTACTATGATATTTATCTTTTATCTTCACTTATATTAAGTTATAATTAAAATGAAATCTGCTTTAATTAATATTTAATTAAAGCAGATTTCGTTTTAATTTTTCTGCAGTATTTATTTAATCTGCAATCCATAAAAATACTTTTAGGACTAGTTGTGGGAGCGACTCAATGATGAATACTTTCCATATTAAAAAATCACAATGCCTGATATCTCTTAATTGTCTAAATTAACATAATTAAATGTAACAAATGCATAATAACTTTATACAAATTTTAATAATTTAAAGATTGAAAAACAAATTCAGATTACATATTTTATAATAGATAATGGAAAAAGGAAATAAATCATAATTGATGTAAAGGTTTATTTTAAACTTAAATATTACTATTATGATAAAATTTTTGGTAAACTGTAATGTTTTTGTATTTTATTGCATTTCTAAGTAACTAATTAAAAAGTAATGTTTTAAACTCTCAATTATATTGGAATCTGTTATTGATTTTGTTATATCACTTTCTAAGCTGTAACATTGTTTTATTTTTAACTAATAAATAGAGTTTTAATTAACCTTAACTTATTTTAAGTATATTATATGAAACTAAAAAATTCATTTTTAATTAATTTATATGTTATATTAATGAAATATACCTTATAGGATATTTTCATGAGGGATGCAAGTCTAGAGTGAAGGTTAGCTGCACTTGCCCTGGTTAAAGTAAGGGAGAGAAATTCGGAATTGTGCCCAGAAGAGTCATGTGCACACATCATGAAGCCACCAAAACTCCCAATAAACCAATTGCCACTTCTTGAATCTCTAGAAATATATAATTAATGTAGAACATAGTAATGTCTAGTAAACTTAAAAGAATATTTTAAATTTAAAAAAAAAGTATTGCTACAAATGTAGCAAGTTAACCTGTTAAAATATTCCAAGTATTTTTTTAAAAACTGTTATTAGGTATGATAATGAAGATAAATAAGTCTTGGTCTTCAAAAATTAATAATGAAAAATATGAAAGGAAAATACTTATATCTTATTAAAATAGAGCAATGCGAAATAGAGCAGAGAACTAACAAAAAAATTAAATAATGCAATTGCTGTACAAATTTGTTAACTAAATTTTTAATTATAATCGTAATAAAAAAATAAGATGATCTAAATTAAGTTTGGTAGAAGATGACTCATAGTATCGTGAGGCCAAGGATTTAAGGGCCCAATTGTGAAAAGTGAAAGATCTTTTGCTTATTTTAATTTGTTTAATTTGGTTTTATCTAATCTAATTAATTTGAAGGCAGCAGAAGATATGTTTAAGGATACTCCCATTCTTACTCTCTCTTCCATGAATAATTATGACTAATAAATATTATAATTTTTCATACATTCATATTATTATTCAATTATATTCTTCCATTGAATAGGACACACCTGAAAATAGTATGCCATATTGCAATGACTAGGAACATATGGTATACCAAGAAAAAAAGAGAGGTGCAAACCAATCATTCACCATAAGTTTTTAAATATTGAAATAGCATTGGTTTTAAATAAATTGCAATAGCATTTAGTATGTGTGCATTTAGTATCCTCCTTCAAAATGTCATGAAACTGACATCAGGGGCACCACCAGGGAATGGAGGGGGTTAGGAAATGCCCCTACTTACAACTATTGAAGAGTATTGTAGGCAAATTTACTTTTATCTCTCAAGGTTAGTAGTTTAATATTATAAAAAAAATCTGCTCAAGTCAGATGCATATGCACTCATCATTGTAAAGTACTTATAATTTTAAAGAGATAAGAATAGTTTAATAGGCATAATTAGGATTTTAGCAAAATAATTCTGACAAAGTTGTCTTTGTGTTTCATAAACTATCAAAAATATTTTTTTTACTAAATCTGCTGAATATTAAAACTGAATTTAAAGAAATAAATGTTAAATGACTGACTAATTTTATGGATTATGGCTATTAAATTTTCTGCTCGAACAGTACCTTCTGATAAAGTATAAAGAATGTATCAACAGGGACCACTTTTTCCCTTTTTAAACATATTAAATTTACTACAAGAAATGTACAGGGAGCCAGAAAAAAATCTTACTACCTCAGGCCAAGGTTTCACAGACCTGTGAAGTAGGTAGAATATAATGAAAACCATTCATTTCTTATAACTTTTTTAAATTATAAATAAAAATTAAGTTTAAAATAAATTAAAATTATTCAAAGTAAATCATTATTGTTGATTTTGTAAAACCAGTAATTTATAATATTTTTCATTTAAAACATGAAATTAATGTGGGGCCAATTTTCAATGAGAACCTTTAATAAAATTTTTTTAATTTTTGAGGGACTTACAACTAATATATTAGGTCAGTGCATATATAAATTGATAGGACTATAGATTCATAACTTTCAATAAAATGAANTTTTTTTTTTTTTACACTTTTATTAACTTATCAAAATAGAACTCTATCAGTTTCTCAGTGATTTTTATTTTGTGTTAGATAGTTGTAATAAGTAATCAGTGTAAGTGAAACACTAATTACTTAAATCAATTAATGCAAGGGAATAGAATATTTTTATTCTATTCTATTATTTTAGTCCCAGCCATTCTATTCCCTTGCATTAATTGATTTAAATTTACGTGGGATTAAAAACCACAAATAAAATTAATATTTACTAATTACTTATTGTTTTGTTGTTGTTTTTTTTGGGGGGGGGGCATTTATTTTTTTATAAAATTTCACTCTTCATTATGTTTGTACCACCCTTCATAATTGTCTCAATAAAGTTCTAAGGAGATAGGTGGAATGTAAATTCCCTTGCTTGAAAATTTAAAATTATTTTCTGTTAAAGGTCACCCAGTTTGAAATTTTGCTTGATTAATGTTTCTGTAGAAAAAATAGCACACATTTTTAGGTGGTTGGGAGGTTTTAATTCTTATTAATTTTATCTGGTTTTTGTTTCTCGATCATGTTATTACCACTTATTATTTAGCAAGCCATCACTTGTCATAATTTTGTTAAACCTCTAATTTTGAGATTGACATAAGAAATCAAAGTAAGTTTACAGAATCTAATACCTTTATTGCTAAATGCTTATGACCCATTAATTAATCAACACTGAGGTATTAAAAATTGTTTCACATAAACTTAAGGGTTAACTTTTAAGGATTTTTATCTAGACTTTTACATCAAGAACCATTTTAGCTTTGGCTTACACTTTTTCAGAGAAGCACTCAACAAAAAGTTAGCTAAGATATTAAGATATGAGGAGAATCAATTAGGACAATATATTAATTAGGTATCTAGGTACTAAGGTTTGACAATTATCCTTATTCATTGTTAATATTTTTTTCTAGTTCTCTAAAAAAATACATATTTTCATTCAGGTTTATACCCTGACCAAACCCTAACACATTCTTCTAGTAATCTCCACAGTCAAAAAAACTCCATTTGAAGGTGTTTTTTTTTTGAACTTTTGTCTTATCTTTAGCATTTAAACCCCAAATTGATGATTTTTATAGCATTCCTATAATTATAGTTATTTGATTCTGACTTCAAAATAGTCAGATTTAAGCTTTTTAAACCACTCAAAATGATTTGACTAGGGCGTGTTCATTGTTAGCCTCAAGGAACATCCATTGTGATTCTGCATATGTTTCTTTCAGAGGGAAACAGAAAATCAAAGTCATCTGCAAACCATAATTTGTTGGCAGATATGTTCAATGCCACTAAACACGAGGTTGCAGAATAAAATTAAATTAGGACGTAGTTGGATTTCTTTATCAGATGTAAACGAAAACAAAAGGCACAACAGAGGGGATTAGTTGGTATTGATTGCTAACCCCTTTTACTGACTAATTCTATTTTCATATTTACACAACTGGTATATATTAAAAATAGCCCAAATCAGCCTAAATATTTTTCAGGCCATTTTTTTCTCCTAAATCATAGACATTCTACTGTAGTTGCTATGATACAACATTAATGTTATAAATAAATCTATAGAGCAATAAATAAATAAAGGAGTGTATAATGAAGATTTTATAGAAGCTAAAAATCTTAAATCTAAGGTGTAAATATTCATAATATCAATTAAAGATTTTTATTAAATTTAGTATTTGAATAGTTTTTATAAATTTATTTAACATGTTAATTAGAAAATTAACATAAAATATAATTAAATCAATGTAATTTAACTTTTGCTTGCTTATGAAGAATTTGTTATTGTTATAGAATAAGTTAAGGTTTTTTTTTTAAATACAGATAAGTTATTTTAATATTTTATCATTGTAAGCAAAACAATATATTTTTAACATTGAGTACTAATAATTCATCAACAAAGTGAAAAATTAAAACTATAAAAATCATAAATTTTTCCAATAAATAATTTTTATAATATTAAGTAATGTTAAATAGGGAGATATTGAACATTATTGAGTTAAATAATCTAAAAGGTTATTTTCACTACCAATGAATATAGAACTATCATACCTTCTATTATCCGTCTTCATTGGTTTCTGCAAACCATCTTCGGTTGGCGAGCACTTTGGGACATCGGACATCTTCTTGTCTGAATCATTTGTTCACTGTCACTGTCTGTATTCACCTGCACAGTTGAATACAGACAGTGACAGTGAACACATGTATTTGGCCAAGAAGATGGACAATGGCTGAAAGTGCTCGCCAACCGAAGATGGTTTGCAGAAACCAATGAAGACGGATAATAGAAGGTATGATTAAAAGTTAATAAATTTTTTTTTTATTGTGGTATATTATCCCACATAAATTTTAAATGATTAAATGCTAGGGAATAGAATAAAAATCTAACTGTCCCCACCAGAGCTTAAACCTGGATCTCCTGCTATCCGGGCAAGCCCGTTATCCACTTATGCCACCGGGAGAGCCAGATAACTTATTAAATTCCCAGCACTAGTGCTGAGAGTCTAACCTCCGAGATTATTTTGATTATTAGATTTGATTATTGAGTTAAGATCATTAGTATTCTTCTACACATTTCCTCAATCTAATAAATGAAGGAGGTCCTCTTCTGGTAATAACTGAGGGTCCAGGAGGCAATATCTTGAGGAAGAGGCAATTAACTCCTTTAGCATTCGAAGTTTATATTTTTACCATAAGTGATCACATTTTCTATTATACAACCTGACACTTCAGTATTTTCTGAGAGTTTACTGGAGCTGTATCAGCTATAAGAAGTTATTTGTTGATATTTATTTCAGAAACCTATAAAGTGGGAATTAAGGGTATTCCTATTTCTATTCTTTTGGACTCAAATGTTTCCCTTTCTATCAACAAGCAGTATTTAACCACTATGTAAAATTCAGTCACTTATGAATTATAGTTTCCAGCTAATTTGACAAATTTAAAAACATTGTATGTATTTACAGAATGTTATACGGAGACATTTTTGAACCTTTTTGTATTAATCTGTCTTAAAACAAAATATAAAATTTTAAGCAGTAGAAGGCACTTATGGGTCTCCATTTTTCTCCCTTGTATTATTATATACAAACTAAAAACTTTCAGTAGTTCTAATGGGACTTTTTGTTTAAGAAGCCATACAAACTAATTTCTTTCAACAAAATCTATTTTCTAAATCAATGAGAAGAAAATAATAATAAAAATACAAAGGCCTTCTTCATTTACTTGTGCATGAGCAGAATAGAACATAGATATGGAATAGTGTTAAAAGTTTACAGTTTAAGCTTGTATGATGTCAGAAATCTAGAAAATATACTAAGTAAACTAATTAAAAAGAGGTGAAGATATAAGGTCTGCAATAGTTTATATGAAACGAAATCCACTACTTTACTTTTTATTAACTAATTTTTCCTCACCTTACACATTGATTTATTTTGTAAAACTAACAATATTTTTGCCTCTAATATATACTTGTGTACTTATGTTGATGACCTCAGGCCAAAAATAACTATATAATAATATTTACTATTTTAAGAACTATTGTAACAGAAAGTGATATAATTGTTTGATAATCAAAAATCAAGTTACTTTCTTAAAATTAGAATCAACTTGCAAAGTAATGCAGATAGAATCCCTTTAATACCATGACAAGATAAAAACCTAGATAACAACTACTTTCGGCCATTTTAACAAACTGAACCAAAAATAAGCAAAATATATAATATTTAAAGAATTTTGATTATTATCACCAATTCTGACTGATTGGTTCTGAGAATGTCATTTTAACTGCAGTAGTTGACCAAACAACATAATTCTTTCGCTCAATCATAAATTGAAGAAAGTTTACAAAATTAATAATAAAAACTCTGATAGCTGATTTTAGTTTAAATATGCTATATCTCATTAGTTATATTAACTAAGGAAATTCATATCAAGTACTTACATTTGACTGTTAATCATAGTTAAACTTGAAACAGCAGATTGATTCATATGTGTACAACTATCCTCTCTACTATATGTTATTATATTTTTCTATTGGTTTTTGTATCATACAAAGTAGTAACATAAATAATTTAAAAAAAAAATTGCAGGAAACATAAAAATCCCTGCAATAATGGTTTCAATTGAACTCAATACAACTAACTCGTTAATAATTCAAAATATTTTTTTCTATTTATGGCTTTGCTTTATTTATTGTAATTAATAGCTTAAAAAAATTGAAAATCCAGAAGCATAATTTTTCTCAGTGAATTTTTATTTTATTTATTTTTATTTTCTATTTATTTTTTGTGAACCAGAATCTTGAAAACTNAACCAGAATCTTGAAAACTGTAATTTAATAAATAAAAAAATATACAAAGAGAATTTAACACATTTCCAAAACTCCATGGTTAACCGGCAGCATTGCATTAATATATGACATTTATATTCTTAAATATTTATTATTAATATTAATAAGTCTAATCTAAATCTATCATTAATATTTAAATAAAAACAAAATACTTCGTATAGTGTTTAATAGTTGAACTTCCAATTTTCATTTTGAGTTTCTGGTAGACTAAATCTACTTCCATTGAAGCAATAATGTCCTCAAATTCAAAAGAGAGCTTCTGGCACTCTGGAAAATGTTTTAATGGTGTAGTGTAGAGTGATATGGTTAACTTGGTTAACGTCCATTGGAGCCACCAAGAAAACTTCAATCCACTACTTTCTCCAACTGCGCTAGTACTAGCTGAAATACATAGGTGTAAATTGTTAAAAAATAATAGGCTAAAATAAAAACTTAGAAAATATTAGAAAATTCAATTCATTTATCCTTTAAATGAACTAGTTCTGTATATATTACATTAAAATGAATAAACAAGCCAGTGACTTCTATTATACCAATGGACAACTATCTAAGTTTTTAAATTAACCCTAAAGAAGGAATTAAATATTCTGAAACTGTCGCAATTATAGTTCAGATATTTTACTCTTGTGACCGACACCCACACACCACATTCTCTGTGATAACCACAGTCATATTGAAAAAGTTTTTTATTAACATTTATGACTTCAATGATAAGGGAATGCATCAGCTTCTGTCATGTTAATTCCACTGGTAAATGTTTTACATTTTCTGAATAAAAAAGAAATAAATAAAGTCTGACATGTAGAAGCTGTATTCACTAAAGAGTTTTCCTACTTTTTATTAAGGTAGATATTTTTGTATTTTATTTTCATTTATATCTAACTTAATGAAAAAAAGGAAAACTGCTTAATTCCACTGTAAATCAGACTTAATTTGTTTCTTAGTGTTATTAGGAAATCAAAACATTAAAAGTGGAATTAAATGACATGAAAAATTGAAAAGTAAGTATTAACTATAATATTTTAAAATAAGAGGTTAGTTGGCTGTCAAGTATTATGGTGGAAAATTAGTCAGGGTTTCGGCCAGAATCAGAAAAATAAACTACTACAAAATTATTGAATAATTATTTTATTATTGCCAATGTTTAGACTTAACTTGTAAGTCACCATCAGGGCTGAAACAACCGGTGAAAGAGGATTGGAGGGGGTTAGTCGGCAACCTTCAAAGGTAGGTAAAAATGGCTGAGTTAATCCCTTCAAAGGGAAGTTGGAAAGGCCGGCGCCAGGGATTGTTTATCTGAATTTTTTTATTAAATTATATGGAAAAAATTCCAATAAGCTGAGAAAATGTTATCTTTGTCCTGCTTATCATTATAGTGGTAGGATGGAGATAGATTGGTTGTTGCTAATAGCATGAAGAGAGAAGGTGGAAGAATTCATATCACGATTTCTAATGCTCTATTGATGTTATTTTATTTTTTTATTTTAATTTAGATAGTTCTTTGTTTGGCCTATATATGAAGTCGAACAATCACAGAACAGAATTATTTCAGTTGAAAGGTATTAGAACACAATATTAATAAAGCTAACCTTTTTGGTTAATGACTGTAGTTGGTGTTTGTGAATTACTTGTAGATTCTTCGCTAATACTAACTTTAGTTCCCCTCATTGCCGTAGTTTCTTCAGATTTTCCAGTATTTGTGGAAAGAATTGTTAAAACTTTCATAGTATTTACCCAAAATTCAGTCAAGCATGCCATCTACAAAAAAAAAAATTATTAAAATAAAATATAAAACTTACATTATACATATAAGATTTTGATAAATAAAGTTTAATTTGATGAATTTAATAAATTAAT
>KZ807144.1:372660-387339 GCA_000696205.2 Oncopeltus fasciatus
TATATATATATATATAAAGGAACTACATTAGAAAATGATAAATCTCCATTTCACTTCTAAAAATTGTATTAGGTTTAAAAAAGCCTATAAGTTTCATAATGGTCTGAGACAGTAGAATAAGGAGGCATAAGTCATGTATTAAAGGTTTTGACAGAAAGAAATACATGAAGGTCTAAAGACAAATGTAATTAGTACATAGAAAAACCACTAATCATTGACCCTTAATATCCCGTTTTTTTTAAATATTTTTATATTTTATATTTACATCTTTGAAAAAGTGTAAAATACCAACTGATCACTGCTCTGATTAGAATGAGAGTAAGGACACCCCTAGAGACTAGTGGGGGAGGTTAGCAGGTCCCAAGAGACAAGACAGACCAGCTGGAGCCTACTTTATGTCACAAAACCTGATATACCAATATGGGTGTGCTAGATTATGACGGGTAAGGATTATGGCACTATAAGGAACATTTATGGCTTAATATGCAACCAAGCTTGGACATCTGCACCGGGTCACTCCATTGATAGTCTCACAGAGACGTGGGAAACATCATGAGGTACTTAATAAATAGATTTTTTTTTCACACAAATACACATTACTGGAAAATAATAAGCAAAACATAGAAAAAGGATACACCACTATAACATCAAAGGTTTTATATATAAGATTTATACATAATCTTTTTGTACCTTATTTACTTATAGAATAGAACATTTATTTCCAGAAATCTTAATATACATTAGAATTTGGAAACATTATGTAATACACATAATTTCAATATTATACATCATTATCAGTCATACACCACTATGGTGTTAGGTTTCAGGTTAAGCCCTGCTCCCACTAATGTGATTTTGCTCATTACCAAAATTATATTTTAAAATTTTCATTTTAATCTCACATTTAGAATTGTGTTCCATTTAAATGATAATTTTGTCTAATAGTATGCTGTTACAATTCAGTTTGTCAATTTTCAATTATAAAATTAAAATATTTCAGCTCCTATAGCAGAAAAGCAATTTTAAATCAATCTGAGGACACATAAACCCTCACTTCCATTGTTTCAGTTTAACTTAAGTTGATTTTTCTTTTATCAAGAATGAAATATGATATGAGTTTCAATTACCTGAAAAAAATATTATGACCGCTACTAAAAGCAAAAAAAAAAAAACATAAACTGCCTTTGTTTCAGGTAAAACAGAAAGCTGTGACTACCAGATCATTTGCAGACACTCACTCATGCATATATCAGCTAATGCAATACCTATACATACACACACACACACACACATTACTGGACACCATTTTCAGTATAAAAAATAATTTTTCTATTTCATGAAATTGGCAAAGTTTCAAATAGAAATTCTTTATTTTACAGCTGAGTGCTTTCAGAATCTACAATCCCATCATTGAAGCTCAGGAATCTATTAATTTTGGTGCAATAGANAATCAACAACATATATATATATATATATATATATATTCCCAGTAAATAATAAAAACCAACATTTATAGAGATTTTCAAAAATATGTGCAGTCCAAACAATGTTAAAATATTTTCACAATAAACTATGCACAAAAGCTATTATATTTAAAACAGTTCAATAATAATTAATATTCATTAGGTCTTAGTATTAAATGTCAAATATAGTCCATTAATAATCATGATAATGCAAATGAAGAAATAATAAGAGAGGGAAGAAAAAAAGAACTAGATAGAAATAATTAAAATAAGTTTCAAAAAATTTGTTCCAGAATGTGACTTAACTCTTTGTTACATTTTGTTTTTAATTATTTAATTTGATTTAACATAAGGTTTTTTTTTATCTTTAGTGAGAAATAACTCTTTGGATGTGATCTCGAGCAGCTAAATCAATTGAAGGCCTGTTCAATGAAGAGTAAATTGTTAATTATTAATTCATGTAAATAAAGGAACTATTTAGTTTTTAATCTTTTTTTTTTTTTTTAACTATCCTCACATTTATCTTAATAGTATTGGGAAGGGAATTGTCATTTGAGTTAGAATTCCTTTTTAACTGTCCTAATATGACAATACCAAATATTAGGTTCTAATTTATTATTATTCACATTGTTTTCAGTTAAATTAATTATTTACAATGAATTAATAATTTAACATTAATTAAGGTAATTAATAAAAGAATCCATATAGTTGTATTGTATGCTCTCAGAGAGGCATGATAAGACCAACAAAAAATATCTTGGTCAGGCCAGTTGCTCAATTGATCTTCTGTCTTTTACTAAGTAAAATTATTCAAAAGATATGCTGTAAGAATATAAATATCATTTTATAGCTTAAAAAAAATAAGGTGTAAGAATATTTACCCTACTGATGTCCAATTTTGGATGTGGCTTTGTGTCAATTGCTGAGGCATGTACAGCAGCCATTTGAAAACAGAAGAATCAATAACAAAATAAAATTGCCGTAACTTGAAATATAGGAGAAAAGGAAATAAGAATGAGTCACCCAATGGTCTTTGCACGACACCTGCGAAAAATTAAGAGGACAATTAATAAACTAATATAAGCACACCAGGTAAAATAAAAATTAGTTCACAATCATTTATTTTCTTAAAGTTTTAAAAATATGTTAATAAATATATGTTAAATAGTACATTTAATTATAAAAATATAGAAAATTACATTTAGGATGTTAGTTGGCCATTGATATCATTTGGAGATGTGAGCTAACTAATGAGTGAATATTAGTCAATATGAGTGAGTCATAAGTTTGTTCATATGGTGAACACTGATTTCTCTCCTTCATTATTCCTAAAACCTTAAAAGGTCAGAAATTCAGGCCAAAATATCAGCCAAAATAAAAACTTTTTTGTCCTCAAATTTTCCTTAAAATCTCATTGACCAAATACCAACTACTTACTCCACTTTGTATAGAATAACTTTTTGAAATTAGAAAAAAAAAAAAAAAAATCAGTTATTTTTCCCATGAATTCATTCATTTTAACTACTGAAGAAATGATTTTTTTTTTTTTAATTCTGCATATGTGAAAACCATAACTCCACGTAGCTCAATTCCCAACATTAAATATTTACTTAACTATGTACTTATCAATATAGTTAGTAAATTATGAGAATGAATAATATAGATTCCAACAAATTTGTTAAAGGGGCAAAATACCAAAGTCAGCAGGTGTAAATATTTACAATTACAGGTAGTTCAAAATTTTAACCTCTAATTTAACCTTCTTAGTTACTGGATAGAGCTCACATGAAGCCAGACACCCTCTAGGTAAAGCTGCATTCCAAATTTTAATTAAATTAGATTTTCACTTACAATTTTTATAATTATTACTGTTATAAAGTAAGTTAGACATAACTTAAATTGAATAAAATAGCAATTTAAATAAACTAACCAGATCACAGTCATTAAAAAAATCAATCTAATCTGTTCACGTAGGCTTCGTCGGTCGTCAGATGTATTTACCATTTCATCTTCCGGGTTGGACCGAGTCAAATTGTTCTTATTTGCCGAGCTTTCGCACATCATGTGATGGCTTCTTCAGGGCTGAAAAGAGAAGTGAATGAATTCTCTTTTCAGCCCTGAAGAAGCCATCACATGATGTGCGAAAGCTCGGCCAATAAGAACAATTTGACTCGGTCCAACCCGGAAGATGAAATGGTAAATACATCAATCTAATATATTAAAAAAAAAAATTCAATATATGATGAAACTAGGACTCATCAAAATTACACAAATACCAGGCATTAAAAAAAGGTGTAACAGCATGGCTGTTATAGCATTTTTAAACTTTTAACCCTTAATTTACCCCTCACCCCTTTCATAAAATTTGGCACAGAGATGTATAGAACATTCAAATTTCAAAATACTAACTGCTAAATAAAAAGCTATTTCCAAGAAAAACAAAATATGGCATAAGGTGGATAACTTCTTTTATTCCATTATTGAAGTTTATACATCTTGTAACATAAAACTTCAAACTTTAAGAAACAATTATAATTTTGATTTTTCAAGTATATATTTAAAGAAAATAAATTAAAATTTGGAGGTAACTATGTAGTTAACCTTTATGAGAAGAGGATAGACAGGGATTTGGTCTTGAGAGCTAAAGAATTAAAAACTGATCTGTAAACAAAAATGTTTTTTTTTATTTTCGCTAACGTTTTGGCCTAAATTTTAGGCTTTATCAGGGCTGAGAACCATAAAAATAACATATAAACATGTCCATATGTTATAAAACATCACACGGATAAATAAATAAAATGGTAAAATTGTGTGTAATCAACTATACAAAATGTAAGAAAACTGAAAACAGACTCCCATTTCTTGACTTACTCCTAATCAGAAACCAAGATGGCTTCATACTTACTCACTGGTACACCTACCTTAACCTACATACTTTGGACGCCTCCCCCATTACAACTCCTCACACTGTTATCAGCAAAAAATAAATGATGCGAAGACCTCATTTCCAGAACCCTTAATCTCTTCGACAATGAATTCCACGACAAAAAATCATAACAGCCTTAAAAATAACATGTTTTCCGTGACACATAATACACAGACTAATCAACAAATTTTATCATTCTCCTTTCACTCTTTTTGCCACTCTATCTCCCCTCAGTGAAATTACAATGTTCCATTTGTTATATTCCCACTCTATCCAAATAAATTAATAAATTTCTAATTAGTACCATTAGTAGGGAACCAAAAATTTCAATTTAAAAAAGAGCATTTCTTATTATCTACCAACATTTTGGCTTACATTGTAAGCTATCTTCAGGGCTGCTGAAATACAATGTAATAAGAAAAACAAAAACTATATGATTTACACTATTATTACATAAAATTGACATCATTAAAAGTAATGTGATATCAAATGTTGAGAAGTGCAATAACAAAATGTGTAGAAAGTTGACTACACCTACCTTTGTCACCTTGATCAAATGTTCATGACTGGGAGGTAAGGTTTGGAATTTAGGAAAATTTAAAATGTACAAGTGAAGGGTTAGGAAAGTGAGGCGGTAGTTACAAAGGGAGAGTGGTCTGCATCAAAGAGGGAAATATCAAGAAAAATAAGTTGGAATTATTTCGAAGAAGTAGCCTAAGGATCTAGGAGACAAGTTAGACAGGTTGATTTAGGAGGAGGGCTGAAAGTTTTCAGGATGTCGGAAATGTTGAAAGAAATTGGTTCTATCTCAGTTCTGTCGCTAAATGGACAATGTGTTGTAAGTGTATGTGTACAGTTTTACATGATAGGCATTTGTGTTCATAGGGCTCAGCGGAAAGAATGGTAATGTTATCAATGTCAAATAAGTGTTCTTCGTGATTGACGTTTTGTGTAGACAGTTTGATTTGATTTTTGTTTGTTCACAGAGCTTAATTAATTATATGTTTAACTCCCATCTTCAGCTTTTGAGGCTTCCATACCTTCAAAAACCCCAGCCTCAGTTGGTCCTTCAGCAGTAACAACTCGAATATGATCCTGAATTGGACCATTAATATAGTAGGTTTTAGCATCAATACTTCCAACTTTCATTTGCAGAGTCTCACTCACTTGGCTTCGAGCATATTTTCCAAATAATTTATTAATGTTCATTTGAAAAAATGGAAAAGCTAAAAAAAAAAAAAATTATGCAGAAAATCAAAATCTGTAATGTTTATTGAACATTTTAGGAATCTGTATATTTAAAAAAATTACTTGAATGGTTAATGGCATCCTGCATCAATGTGGAATTACAAAGAAGTTTGGAGCAACTCTCATTAAAAAAAGTGTCTAAGATGTACCAAGCGAGCATCACCTTTGCTTTAGTACTTGTCAATGATGACCTTTCTGAAATATAAATAAATTACATGAAAAATTGGGCCACTATGAAACTTAGCTTTTAACATATAAATTCCCCCCTCCCTTTTCTTTAAACGAAAATTTATTACTCCATCTAAATTTTAATTCTAGGTATATTATTGAAATTTTATGAAATACTGGAAATAATTTTTTCTTTGTATTTTACTGTGTCAATGAAAATAAAAATTTTTTTTTCTCATTGGTTTTGACTGTGCATTTTATTTTCATACTAAAGTAATAGTCCAAATAGGCAGATGCAATTATTTTTTCCTACTTTTTGCACTACTTTAGTTAAAGCAATTATCTTAGATAAAATAGATAGGAATCTAAAGATAAACTTAGATAAATCTATGTTTGTGGAGTTCAGAGCATGCTCGTTAGGATACTGAGGATTCTCCTCTTGTATTTTACGACACTCAGTAGAGACTGAAGATGGTATATTAACACCAAAACTGGTCGCTAATAAATAAATTATTTGAACAGGAAAGACTATATCTCTTTCATCCCTAAAGTGATCAATATTCCTGTAACCTCCAGAAGAAAAATAAATAATTATTATTATTAACTAATTTAATATTTTTAATATTTAGTTAATTNAATTAATTTATTTATTTTTAGTATTTTAGATATTTCTAAAATGTATTTAAGTAAACATATTTTGAAGCTAAATGTTTTACAATTTGTTCAATTAAGGGTAATATAAACAAACTTAGAATCATTTATTAAAAAAAAAAAATACTGCCATTAGATTTAAACAAAAAGAGGAATCTGACACAAAAGGAATAGAATGAATGACTCAAATATCATCTCACATTTTTTTTAATTTTCATTACTCTTCTCTGTACCCAGAGGAATGTTCAGCAGTAAGCAAAAGGCTGGAGGATCAGGGCTGTCAAGATGACTTGTAATTCTAGCCCAGAAATTCTCAGGTATCTGGGAAAGCTTGAAGATCTTGAATAGGCATTGGAAATAAGAGAACTAGTTGTAAATTCTAGAATATGAAGTAATTAAGGATGAATTCTACGATGTCTTGTATGATGTATGGGCATGCAACCTGGTAAATTGCTAATCTACATTGAACACAAATATAAATAATTTACCCAATTGCAAAGAACAATGCTGACAAACAGCCTCAAGGCCTGATTCAAAAATAGGATCAAAAACAGCAGAAAAATTGAGTTTGTAAAGTTCAAGCATGTCAGGTGAGTCCACTCCATCTACCTTCACACCAAGTTTGCAATATAAAGCCTAAAAAATCAGAAATTGGTTTTTTAAATAAATCACTTTTTTTTTTTTTTTTTTTTGCTGCTGTGTTAGCCTCCCTTGCAACCACTAGGGTCAGTGGAGGGAGGGGCTATCTACAGGTTGCCACCCCATTTTAAACACCCATGGCTCAAGACAAGCTTATATTTATAAATAAAAGATTGACCTGGGCGGGATTTGAACCTGCGGCATCAGGATTGCGAGACCCGTACGGATCCCCTGAGCTAGCCTGGCTCCCCCAATCACACTTCTTAAAATTATAAGATAAGAAAAATCTAATTTACAGCAGTTGTGCAGTATTATTAACTTAATTATAGAATTATACACATAAACATGCCTGTACACAAACACACATAAAATATCATATAAGAGATTAACAGTTACAAAAAATTGCATTTCAGTTTTAATATCATAAGAAAACTGTTTGAAGGTATAACAACACCAAGTTAATAATGAAAATAAAAAATTGCTTCCCTTCTGAGGCTTCAGTTCTAAAGGTATCCAAATAAGAAAGATAATTGTATATTACATTATATATTATTACAATTGTTTATAAATATANAATTATTTTGTTTTTAAATTTTTCCTCTTACTTAAATGCCATGTTAATTCTTAACACAGTACCACCAATCACACATTTGAAATAAATTTGAGCATCAATTTTTGTTATTTAGAATATTTATCTTCATTTAACTATTTTTATAAAAATAAATTGTACAGATAATATTTCAAGTCAAGCTGAATATAGCAAATAGCTCTACATTAATACAGCTCACACCATAGCTAGGCACCCATACTGAGGGTGGCAGCTTAGCTGAGAATTCAAGACTCCTAAGTCATAGGCAATGGGTTCGAGTACCGCCTTAGGCCATCTTTTGCCAAGAAATAAAAGCTTGGCCAGTGCTATAGATGTTAGAATAGGGTGGCTATTGTAGATTCTTTACTATGCATGATATAAAGTGATACATGAGGAGTAAAAACAAGTAAGAAACTAATTCTAATGTGTACACAAAGCCAGCATCTATTTGCATGGCGACTGCTCAAAAACAAATAAATAAATATAAATTATAAACGCAATATAATCATAAAACTTAAGGGACTTGCTAAGACCAACTGCCTTTCTCCATCACTTTCTGAGTTGACAGAATATTGCAAAGGATAATATATTCATAAATATAAACATTATATGATCATAAATATTTCTTATGATTATTAGAGTTTAATAATCATAAGAAATATTTAAAGCAGTTTGTGGCCTGCACAAGGTAATTGCTGTAAGCTAACTGAGACTTATTTGTAGGCCCAAATGCTATGAAGTTTTCTGAAACATCTACTACCTAAGAGGTTTTTTCAGTAGTTAAAAAACTACAGAACATACATATTTTAAAGAATCATGTAAATTGCTCTGCATAAAACATAAATTATTACAATTAAATATTATGTTTCTTTATTATATGGAATATTTTAAGTTAACCTTCAAAAACCCCAGCCTCAGTTGGTCCTTCAGCAGTAACAACTCGAATATGATCCTGAATTGGACCATTAATATAGTAGGTTTTAGCATCAATACTTCCAACTTTCATTTGCAGAGTCTCACTCACTTGGCTTCGAGCATATTTTCCAAATAATTTATTAATGTTCATTTGAAAAAATGGAAAAGCTAAAAAAAAAAAAAATTATGCAGAAAATCAAAATCTGTAATGTTTATTGAACATTTTAGGAATCTGTATATTTAAAAAAATTACTTGAATGGTTAATGGCATCCTGCATCAATGTGGAATTACAAAGAAGTTTGGAGCAACTCTCANATAATATAAAATTATACTTATACATACAGATACAGAAAGAGTAGTTTTTGAAGAGGCAATAAGGTCTGGAGAAGGTGTAATGTGAGGTTTCAAATGAACAAGAACTTCTGGGTACATTGGCTTGGTATAACTTGAATCTAATGACTTTATCTTCAAATACAAATATGGTTGTTTTTTCCCTAAATATATTTTTGAAATATCACTGTAAATTCTCTGGAACAAAATATATATTTATTAATGACTCATAATACCACTTTAATAAAATCATTAAACAACACCATAACAATACTTATCATTAATGACACAATACCTTCTTCTCAGCATGACTACAGGATTTTTTAACTTTGGACCCATTTATTGTGTCTCAAAATTAATTAATAGCAAACACACATTATAGATGATTTTAAAAGCTTCTTCTAATAATAAAAGCTTCTTCAACATCATCTGCCTATCAGAGCAATAATATTGATCGTATAAAAGATTCTAATCACACTCAGTCATTGATGTAGATCAAAAGAAGTAACTTACATCTAAAGTAGGTATACTAATTCTGTATTGAATGAAAGGTACTAAACAAAAAAAAAATAGTATAGGAAGCAAAACAATGGAGAGTCCCTGCTCTTCTGAAGGACCTAATGGATTGTAACATGGATAACAGAACCAAATTTAAAATACAGGTACTAGGGTACAAGAAACATAGCATAACTTTTTTTTTCTTTTTTTGGAAAGGGACAGAGAGTACTCCTAACCAAATAGTAAACAATTAATGAGAGGGAATAGAATAAAAAAATCTATTTGTCCCAGCCAAGAGTCGAACCTGGATTTCCTGGCTGGGACAGATAGATTTTTTTATTCTACCTCTCTCATTAATTGTTTAAAATTTACGTGGGATAATAAACCACAACCAAATAAATATTTACTAACCAAATAGTCTTAAGAGTTATGAATTGTGAGAAGAAAAATTTAATTTATTCTGGAGCTATTGCATAATAAAATAAAGCATAAAATATAAGTTGTTTAGAAACATTATGGCTAAATAGCATTGTTAATCTGGTTATGAGGTATTAAAATTTAAAAAGAACAAGAGCAGAGATTTTATTTTTTGGAAATTTATGAAGAATGACTATTAGGGCTATGCTATGGGTAAGAATATCTGAACTCTTGTTGGGAAGTGGCTATTAGCTTAAGCTCTAAGTTAATCTTACCAAGTTTATAGAGTATAAATATGTTTCATGCATAGTGAATTCCTCAGGAGATATAATATTACATACTTGCTTAGAAGAAGACATCTTGGATGTTGAAGCAAAAACAGTAACAAATGCCTCTACTAAAGTGAACTGATAACGTGAAAGAGGAATTAGCCCCTCTAACACTCGACTATTAGTTTCCCTCAAGTGTAAAGACATTTCTTCCCCAGAAATTACTGGAAAAAAACAAACTATTAGCTATTAAGAAAAGAAAACAGTAAAAAAAAAAAATTAATATAATGTTAAAATTGATATTATATTTAACTTTAGTGAATTAACATGTACATTTATATTGCATCTTCAGATTAACTATATAATTCAATATATTTTTCCTTACATCTCTTGATGCAGATTTTTTTAAAGAAGATATTCTACTTAACAGCTAAAATTCTGTTTCATTTTCATGAAATATAATCTTTTGAAAGGGTCATCTGCAGACACAAGGATTTCCATTACATGATACAAATCTATGCTTCTAAGTAATTAAGGATAAATATGAGATAGCCACAAAGATAAATAACACTAGGGAATAATTTGAAACTCAATTTCTGTTGAGTTAGATTTTTTAGCTGTTTTCTATAGAATTAGGCATGCTGGTTTAAAAACCGTTTTTAGTTTTCTTCTATCACGCCACATTCGGTTTCTATGTGAGTGGGGCGCATGCTGGTTAAGACCTGCATGTTTAGTTACGTCTGAAATACTGTGGTGAAACTTTGTGTGTCGGTAAGCAGTATTTAGTATTTTGTTACAGAAGTGCACAGAACTACATAGTGTGTTTGAACTGAAACGTTTCCTTAAGGCTACCTCTGCTCCTACACGTGGAAAGTGGGAAAACAGCCCCGATTCCTTTTGTCATCACTTGGTCTGCTTCCTACTTGGTCAACAACGTGGATAAACAAAGTATCCCTGCTTTTTGTATAAGTAGGATAGCAGAGGTCGTGCGCAACATTGGGTGCAGTCGAATTGGCCGCCAAGACTGGACCTGAGACCAGGTAATCCAAACGTCGTGTATCAGCCACTTGTAGACAGAAAGAACATTATATTTCCACTTCTGCAAATAAAATTGGGTCTCATGAAGCCATTTGTTAAAGCTTTACAAACTGAAGGAGACTGTTTCAAGTATCTAGTGTCGAAATTTCCTAGCTGGTCATTTAAAAAGATAAAAGCCGGTGTTTTTTATGGTCCACAGATTCTACAGCTTCTTGCAGACAAACATTTCGTGGTAACAATGTCAGAAACTGAAAAGAATGCTTGGTTGGCATTCAAAAACATTGTTAAAGACTTTCTTGGAAATAAACGAGCATTGAATTATTCTGAAATTGTCCAGCAACTCTTGGAAAGCTTCCAAAAGCTAGGCTGCAACATGAGCATTAAATTGCATTTTTTACACTGCCACCTTGCTAACTTCCTGGACAATTTTGGTGTAGTGAGTAAGTATTTAGAATTTTTGTCAACTTCAAGAGAGCTTTAAATTGCATAAAAAAACAAATTCTGAGGACTAAGCTGTGCAAATGCTGTAAAGGAGAAAAGTTACTAAGAGCACTAAAAAGTCTATATAAAGCAACCAGAATAGTATTTAATTTATTATTTATTAATTTATTGTGATTCCAACTTTGAAGAAAATTTTTAATGATTCCAATTTTTAAGAAAATTATACAACTTCAGTAGAAGAGATACTCCAAGGAGTAAAAAAAAAAAAAAAAAAAAAATTATTATTTTCTTAACATTTATAGCTGACCTGGCTGAATTGTGAATTGTTTTAAAATCATAAAGGCGATCAAGATTATTGGTTAACCAAACTACTAAAATTGTTGCTCTGATGTATGCCTAGATGCCATAATCCCTGTTGCATATTTCTGGATAAATGTACAAGGAAAGTAAATATTTAAAATTAAATTAACTAGTTGAAAATAATTATAATCCATTATAGTCCCATTGTGGATAAGAGGCCAATTCAAGAACACTAACAAGCTTACACGTTGTAAAGAGAGTATAGAGGAAGCCATTCCCTTATGCTATCTTGGAGTTCTAAAAACTTCATCTGGCAAGTTTAGGTAGGCTGCAGAAGGGTTTTGAGTAAAGGAATTGTCAAAATTAGTTACAATCAACAAAATGTGAAAATGTGTGTTTCGACTCCTTATCAGAGGACATACTGCTTTAACTGTCTGAAATATTGAAGAGTGATTGAACTATATCCTAGAAAGATTGGAATCAAATTTATCAAGACATTTTTATATCTACCAATAAAACCCCAGACAGTTATGTAAGTTTAGATACAGGTCATATTTATATCTAATACAAAGTTTTCAGCAGAATGTTGGGTTGGTATTTAGTAATACCAATTTTTAACTCTTAAGTTACTAGCTGGTATAAAATAAAATAGGATTTAATGAAAAAATGAAAATTTTTAAATTTATGTTGATAGTGTTTGTAAATATTTTGGAATTCTTATTTTATTTTTACCATCCTCTTTGGTTATCATGAGTAAATGATTATTTTCTATCCAATTTTTTTTTTCTTTTTTTAAAAATAAAATAAGCTCAATTGAGAGATTTTTTTTAAATTTATTAAAATGCTTAAAATTAAGAATTTTAAAAGCTCTCTAAAAACTTAAGATACTTTAATTGATATGTAAGTATGTGCATGTTTGCAGCCTTTAATTTAAATTTTACTATTTTCAACTTATGATTCCATGTATATTATTTTCAAGTACAAAGTATGCCTTTTTACTTTATTTATTTTTTTATTTCTAATATTAATTACTTTTTCTCATCCAACTTTATTTTTCATAATACATTGTCAAATTAAGAGTTCAACCCTGGGTTAATCCTGTATGTAGAATTTTTTATTTTTTAAATAAATCTTTATTTATTACATTCTGTTATATAACATCTTGTATGTAGAATACAAATAAAAAAATAGTAAATGGTTATATATGGTAAATTACAGGTACCTGGAGAAATAGAATATGCAGGGTAGTCATAATTTTTAAAGGAATGAGCAAGAGCTTTAATACGGTCCACAAATCCAGATGTTACATTTATTTCAAGCAATCCTACCACATAACGCATTAGCGTCTTTTCAAGTGGTTCACTGAAATATTCCAAACAATCATAGCTTTATGATAAACTTAGATTTTTATAATACTGTTTTATATTATTAATTTAAAGATAGTATAATATAACTAGAACAATAAGTTAGAAAAGGAATTATTCACATCAGTAATTAGCAGATAAAGAAGTACACACAAGTATGCACTCATACACATACAAATTAAAACATGAAGTATTTTTATTTGTACCTATTCCAGGCACTTTTTCTGAAATATTTTCAAAAACAAATTAATAATTGGAAATTAGATCCTTTAATCACCCAAGAATATTTAGAATGTTTGAAATAAAACCAACAGATATTTATAAACAGAACAGCTTAAAAAAAACAAAAAAAAACTATAATACTGTTAATCATTAAAGGTAATTATGGAAAAAATGTAATTCAGCCAAATATTTCAGAAATAAATGCTGAAAAACAATATAAATTGTCTCTACTATAAAGAGGAATAAAATATTTTGTTGATGAAAATAAAATATAGACATGCATAAAAGCAATAAATACTTAAGCATACTATGTGTGTACAAATGGAATTCATAATCAATTAATGTGAGGGAAAAGAATAAAAAATCTATCTGTCCCAGCCAGGGATCGAACCTATATCTTCTGCTTTCCGGGCATGAATGCTATCATTACATCATCGGGACACACATCGGGACGGTGGTGTAATGGTAGCATTCGTGCCCGGAAAGCAGGAGATCCAGGTTCGATCCCTAGCTGGGACAGATAGATTTTTTACTCTATTCCCTTGCATTAATTGTTTAAAACTTACGTGGGATAATATACCACAATAAAATTAATATTTATAAATGGAATTCATAATGTTTGTCATGGTTCTAAATAATTATTATTTTTAAATAATGATATTAGTTGTGATATGTGATCTCACATTAAATTTTATATAAGAAATGCAAAGGGAGCCAGAAAAAAAAACTTACTACCTCAGCCAGGACTCAAACCCGGGTCAAGTAGCTTTCGGGTCACGTATGCTGACCACTACCAGCAGGAGACCCAGGTTCGAGTCCCGGATGAAGTGGTAAGATTTTTTTTTCTGGCTTCCTTTGCATTTTTTATACATTATTTATTATTTGTCTTTTATAAGGTATTTTTCAATTAAAGTTTTAGATATTTAATAAGCTTTTCTTTTTCTTTCTTTCTAATACATACAATACATAGATTGACATTGAGGCTGGAAGCCTTTGCTGCAATATTTGTCTATTATATACATTGGTGATAAAAATAGTTACAACAATACACTCAAAACTATTTTATTGAAGCATACTTCACTGTGGAAAACAGAATACTTTTAATAGCTTAGTTACTTTATATATATTGACCAAAACAGATGACATGAAATACTAATAGTCAAACCAATTTATATATATATATATGGCGCATGCAGGTCT
>KZ807144.1:388030-400835 GCA_000696205.2 Oncopeltus fasciatus
CCCAGCCAAGACTCGGAACCTGGCCCGGATAGCAGGAGATCCAGGTTCGATTCCTGGCTGGGACAGATAGATTTTTTTATTCTATTCCCTCTCATCAATTGTTTAAAATTTACATGGGATAAAATACCACAACCAAATAAAATATTTATAACATAAAGTATTTGATTAATGACTAAAATCTTTAACCAAAAAGGGTATATGGTAAAATATTCAATTTAAATTTAAATCTATACTTTATGCACAATTGCTAGCACGCATACACCCACACATATGCACGTGGCACACATACTCATACATAAGTGTAGGTGTATATATATGGAAAATATACATATATAAAATGAAACACTCACAGCAGCAATATATAGTACACAAGAACAAGAGGGATAAAAAGTGCAGTGAACACACAAAAAGAAAAAATTACAAAGAGTAAAAATTTTCAGGGGTTCCTCACATGAAGAGAGTCTAGTCTCTCTTCACTCCTCACTGATGAAGGGCAAGAAATCCTCAAATATATTTACTCTTTGTAATTTTTTTTTCTTTTTGTGGGTTCACTACACTCTCTCTTTATCTCATCTGTTCTTGTTTACTATATATATACATAATTAATTACATCAAATCATCATATAAACATTCATAATTATTGTATATTTTATCATTTTTATCAGATGTTAGAATTAAGGGAAATGAAAAGCAATGTCATACATTTTTACCTAGGATAATTGTCAATCCAATTTTCTGGTTGAATTTCTACAGAGGATATAAAATCAATAGCAACAGCTGGAGCTCTATCAACTAATACTTTTTCTGTTATTGCAGAAATGTGTAAGTCCCAAGTTCTTTGGACTAAATTCACATCAGGGTTTTCATACAGTGAATTTTTCTTATAGCCAGGAACTGGGTGTCCACATTTAATGTATATTTCCTAAAAAAAATTCACAAACAATATAAAGAATACATATTAATCAACATAACTATAGGAAACTGTCTTCATTGGCGGGCTAATAGCCACCCTATAGAAAAATAAGTTATAATAATAATTATTGTATCATTATTTTATATAATAATACTAGTTACATTAACAAAACTTATACACATTCTTTCATAAAATACTTTCATACATTCATATATTCTCAAGAATTATTTTTGTGTTTTGTAAATTTCAAACATTAAACAATATTTTCTGAATCTAAACTATTATGCATATAGTAGTTGGTTTATATAACCAAGGATTTTTTTTTAATTGGAATTTTTTTTTTTTTAATCAATCTTGACCGAACCCCAACAAATTTGTTACCAATAGTTGATTCAGTTATTTTTACATCAGCTTGTGTCATCTTAGGATCCCATCCTTGTTGACATGAAATATCTGGATATTTTCATTGGAATTTTCTTTATTTGTTAGTATAGACTTCCAATATGAAACTAACTGACTTTAAAAATACATACAACCTAACCATAAAAATTCAAATATAATTAAACATCTGAATACTACTCTAACACATTTTCTGATGATACACATAATTTTAAACTTAAAACTAGATGTATGAAAGAAAAACAGATATGGTGAAAAATCTTATTGAAATTGAATTAGCTAATAACTATAGGCTAATTTAATCTAACCTATTTGATAATTAAAATTTGATATGATTTTTTTGTTAACTATGATCCAATATGCCAATCATGAAAAAGTTATTCAACTAATGAAAATCAGAATTTTTTTATTATTTATTTTTATAGGTTTTTTTTTTTGACTAATAAATTATGAATACTATTTTAATCAGCAAAAGTCAAAAAAAGTCATTCAAAAAGTATTGACAGTGGCCTATAGTATAGAGTATCATCACAAATGCATCATTTCACTAAATAATTTATATACAAGAGTTTATACACTTAATATATTATATGTTATAGTGCAGGCAGTAAGACTGATCAATCATTACATTCCCCAAAGGACAGTTTTTGATCCAGCCATAATTTACTAATTTAATTAATAATATAATTTTTGGCATTATACAAGCTGATTAAAAAAAAAAAAAAAAAAAAAACTTGAAACATTTATTGGAGACTGACAAATAGATAATTTGGTGAAATAATTGAAAGTCTCAGGAGTTAGCCCAACTAATGTAGTATTTTCTTAACTTCTCCCATGTAAAGTTAATTCACGATTAGCGCTGGTTTCTAATCGACAAGAGGATCCAGCCAATCAGTGATCAGCTACCTGACCACTCGGGAGATCAGCCGCCGGAAGACAGCATCAACCAATGGGAAGGCAGGCTTCGCCCAGGGACTGGACCGCGCCAGGTATAAGTACCCCCGGATTTGAAAAAAGCTCGCATCCGCCCACCTGTCTTCTCCTCCGCTAGGATTGGCTCTGCCAACCACCCCTTCCCCTCCTTTACTCCTCTGCCACCTGCAAATGCCGACAGGCAACAACAGGTCCTCCTCCTCCACCACCTATTGTCCCATGGGGTGAATAGAGTGGTTTCCCTCATCCTTACCTTTCCTAGGGGGCTCAAAAAAAAAAAAAATACAGCTCTCATTCTCTATTCAGCCCTGAAGAAGCCATCACAGGATGTGCGAAAGCTCGGTATCTATCAACAATTTGACACGGTCTAACCCGGAAGAAGAAACTGTAAATAAAATCTTTCCAATTCAGCAAAAGATGCTTGGGAATTGACTGAAAGTTTGGAAGAAACATAAAAAATAAATAAAAATAATGAGAAACCTTGGTATTTAAACCTTCGTACTTTCAGAACTAATGGCATAATCTCTTTGGAAACATAAGTGCTTTAAACCTCAGGGTGAGAGGTACCTGCACTTCCAAAGTCACAAAAAATATCTTTAATTTTAACGGAATCCCTACTTTAAATTAGCCATCTAAATTTTTTAAATAAATATTTCTCAAACCCCATTATCATTATAATGTCCCAATCTACATATATCTACCAATATAGGCCTCACAAGCCTGTCTTTCATCTTGAATTCAAAATAATTTATAAAATGATCGGTTTCTTCAAACGATTCTCTCTATGCTAAAATTGGTTATGTAAATAATTCTCTTGGCCTACTGATAAATCCCTAAAGCCTAATCCTTTAGCTAGAGATACAGCTACAAAACTAGAGGGAGAGCTAAAGAGCTAGATTAAGCCTGATTCAAGGTAAGAGCTTAGAGATAATATACATCCATCTAATTCAGAATTAAAAAAGATAATTAGAATTTATAATATACAATAATAGCTTACATCACCCTGTGAGGACTGGGGGATGACAGTAATATATGAAATGCCACAAAGAAGATTCATCCAATCAGTTGTATTTGTGGAGAGTTCGGCAAAACAACCCTCAAAAGTTGCTTTCATAAAGCTTTGCCAGGATTTTCCTTCCTCAACCAACTGGAAACATAGGTAAAACATAAAATAAAATTCATACATATAAATAAGAGCAAAATTCCAATTATATTTACCTTCAAATTTAAAGTAAATTTGTCAATATAAGTAGCAACATCCACTGACTGAGGAACAGACATACTGTTTGGGCCTTGATTTCCTGAAGGACCTAAATTTGGCAGCATATTCCAAATCCAAGCACCCCAGGACTCTCCTTCTTCAGTTTCATCTCCTAGGTAAAGTTAATTAAATTAAATAAATGTTTTTTTTGTTTTTTTTATCCAGATTAAAGGATTTTTTTTTTCAACTAGGGTTGACTAAAAGGTACACTTTCCCGTTAAATTACTGAAAACAGGTTTTAGTGCCAGCATACCATCTTAAGATTCTACATTAAGTAAGAAATCTGCCTCCCGCCAGTACTCTCAATTGCCCATTTGGATACTAAAGAGAATATCCCTTACAAAATTACATGTATTTTTTAATAACATGTGGTTTACCTTTTTTAAAAAAAGTTTCTTAGAACATTTATAATAATTAGTTAATTTTTTTTAAATAGACATTTTGATAAAATGAACTAATAATTAATTTTTTCATTTTCAAATAAGAATAATTTTTATGAAAAGAGGATTATCAGGATTAATTAATGAAAGCAAGTGTTTTACATTAAATATCTAGAGTTATAAATTCATAAAGCAGCAATTAATTAATTAAAATAAATACTATGGTTATTTACTTGACTAAAGAATCGCCATTTGGTGAGACTTTAAAATTTTAATACAACATAAGGGTTTGAAAAATTATTTCAAATCTTTAGCATGATTAATTTGTATTATATTTATACATTCTTTTAGTAGTAAAGTTTTATTTAGTTTCAAGTGTTTAAAAAAATAGATTTAGAGTAAATATTTATATAAATCTATAGATATACACTCTATATCTTATACTCAGAAGCAAATACCTCAGATTTTAATATATGTTTAATTTTTAAACTTGAGTGATTTAGAACAGATGTTAAGAAGTAGCTCAGTGATGGCCAACAGAATGTATATCTCATAGCAGCATGTATAACTATTGTGCAGGGGATTTTTAACAAGAGGTGCCTGATTAAAAAAGAAAAAAAAAACTGTTCTCTTGTTTAATCAATATCATAAAAGCTGTTTCTTAATCATACAGAGGAATTTCAAAAATTAGCGGCCCAACAAGCTCTTTTACTTAATAAAGTTAAGTCAGCAATAAGAAAAACTAAGAGGTGCTAAGGTTCCACTATATCTTTTTTGGCTTCAGAAGTGTGAAAACTTCATAAATGAATTTCTGAGTAAGCAATCCTTAGAGTAGATAATATTGTAAATTTTGTGAAGCTAAACTTTTTTTTTACATTCAAATTTTTAGATTGAAAGTTTTATAGTTACTTGGTTTCTTAATTGTTAAATACACTGCCGGGCAAAATTAAAGGATCACTTACAAATATTTATATTATTACATAAGAGATAAAAATAGAAATTTCATTGCCCCAGACTGGACTTTGTGTTGTATCTTATCCAGTTAATCCTGTACCTGTTTATATTCATGAAGAAAAGTGTCAGTTAATCCACTTCTTTTCTTTCTTCCTATCAGTAAATGGTTAGTTGTTAGCAAAGATTCATCTTATTGAAGATTTTCTAACATTTAAGAGACTTTAGTTTTTACTTGTGAGTTTAGTAAGAACGTTGTGATGGCCAACAGAAGAGCATTGACCGAAGAGGAATCAATTCGTGCTGTTGCTTTGAGTGAAGAAGGGTTTTCTCAAAGGCATATTGCGCAACGGCTCCAGCGGTCACAATCCGTAGTGTCCAGGGTGCTTAATAGGCACCGTCGAACTGGAGGGCATACAAGAAGAGTCGGACAAGGCCGTCTGAGTTCAACTTCCCACCATGACGAGAGATTTTTGCAACTGCATGCTCTTCGGGATCGCCGATCAACTGGTAACAGTCTGCGTGGTCTTCTCCAGAGGTTCAGGAATGTGCAAATTTCAGAGCGAACCGTGAGAAGACGACTCAACGATTATGGATTGACCTCCCATCCTTCAGCTACTGGACCTCTTCTCTCCAGGGAATACCGGGTTGAGCGCTTGAGGTTTGCTAAACCTAAACTGGACTCAGGAAGATTGGAGCCTCGTGTTATTCAGCGATGAATCAAGATTCTGTCTCCGATCTCCAGATGGACGGGAAAAGGTATGGCGAAGGCGGGGAGAGAGGTATGCTCCATGCACTTTTTCTCTAAGGGTTGCGTTTGGTGGTGGGTCAGTGATGGTGTGGGGGGGGGGGCATAAATTTAAACTCCCGTAGAGTTGGTTCTTGTGAACTGTGGCTCTATAACTGCTGACAGGTACATTAGGGTGGTACTTGAGCCACATGTAATACCTTTCGCCAGAAATATCGCAGGTAACTTTATTTTTATGCACGATAATGCCCGACCTCAGGTTGCTCGATCAGCGCAAAATTTCCTCAGACAAGAAGAAATTGACATTATGGTTTGGCCACTCAGAATTCCAGATATGAACCCAATAGAGCTTGTATGGGACAAGCTTGGAAGACGTATCCGCGACCGAGACCCACAAAATTTGGCAGATTTAAGGGAAATGTTAGTGGAAAAGTGGAACAACATCCCAGAACAACATGTAAGAGCCCTGTTCGCTGGAATGGGCAGGAGAATGGAAGCAATTATTAGAGCTAGAGGTGGGAATACCAATTACACTGAACAACAAAGTTTTTGTTTCGGGGTTGAAATTGGCTGATTTTAATGTATTTCCACGTGTTAAAACCGAAAATGACCATTAGCTCTTGTTTTCAAGACATAGTATCATTCTATTATAAATATATTGAGTTTTCAACAAATGAAATATTTCATCACCAACAGTTGGTACACATGTTTGTTTACATAACACCCCTCTCATCAGCTGTTCATAAGTAGTAAACATAACCTTTGCGAGTTTGTCAATTGTACGCACGTGGTTGCTATTGAAATTATCGTGTGAAGTTGATTTTTAAATTAATTTAAGTGCTGATCTGAAATGCCTCGAAAGTGTGTGAATTCTGTCGATAGCTTTTGCTATATATGTGGTGAAATAACATTTAAGGCTCAGAAACGTAAAATGTCACCTATCATTAAGACTGCCTATGAACATTATTTTGGTGTAAAAGTTGGGGACCAAGATAAATCATGGGCTCCTCATATATGTTGTAATTCTTGTTCCGCCATATTGCGAGAGTGGCTGAAAAATAACAAGCGGGCAATGGCTTTTGCAGTACCTATGGTTTGGCGTGAGCCTACCAATCATACAGACGACTGTTATTTCTGCTTAACTCCTCCCATTAAGCAAGGTTTATCTATGAAGAAAAGAGGAACGGTGAAATACCCTAATCTCCCATCTGCTCTTCGGCCTGTACCACACTCAGACAATTTGCCAGTCCCTTCTCCACCCCAAAACTATGAAATTTTAGAGGAAAGTGATGAAGTCTGTTTACAAGAAGCAACCCATCCTTCTACATCATATGACCCTGACTTTGATGTAAGCGATAGGTCTAGTGATCCGCACAGAATTAGTCAAGCAGAGTTGAGTGACCTTATAAGAGATCTTGGCTTGTCTAAGGAAAAGGCTGAGCTGTTAGGGTCAAGACTACAACAGTGGAATCTTCTAAAACATGATGTGAAAATATCTCAGTACAGACAGCTCAGTACAGGATGCTCCAGAAGTGTTTTATAAAAGACAAGCTAAACGACAGCGATCTTACAATACATCGGATTGACTTAATTGAAATTTGGTGGTACAAACCTCTTTTATTTGTCAAAACACTAAGAATAATGTTGTTTTTAATCAATTTTGTACTTAAAATATTCTAAAAGAAACATAACAATATTGTTTTTTGTACTTTCACTTTTCACGTATAGTATAACTACTCTTTAAGATCAAGTGCTGTATATCTCAAAAACCAGAGCTAATAAAAATTTTTCAATGTTATTTTCGTTTTTATCACCCCAAAATTAGTAGAAATAGACTAATTTAGTGTAGGAAACATTCAAAAAATATTTTTTTGTTGTGCAGTGTTATTGATCGTTTTCCTCGAATTCTTCCTTTTTATTCAGTTTTGTTATTTCATTTCATTTCAAAGATTTACTTTTTCATATTGAGACTGTAGGACATTTTTATTTTTTGTTTTCCTATTAAAAATTTCTAGAAAATAATTTTTTATTTTTTATTACCCTTATAATAAAGTGTGACTTCCAAAGAAAAAAGAATATTTTCAAAAGTACCCTATAAAGTTCAGTAATTTCAAAATATTGAAGTGATCCTTTAATTTGTCCGGCAGTGTACGTATTGAATCTTTAAATCATTCACAGGTGACATTTTACAAGTACTAATGTCTTCATAAATTTTAATTGGATCAAAAATACACAAATAAGACCATATATACTTACTACATAAAATGAATAAGAGTAATAAACGAGAGTCTAATTATTTTTTCCTTATATTTCTGTTTTAAATAATGACTTTAGTTGTGGTATTTAATCCCACATGAATTTTATTCAAGAAATGCAAGAGAGTTGGAATACCCCAGGATCTCATTTCTTGTATAAAATTTACGTGGGATTAAATATCACAACTAAAGTCATTATATAAAAAATAAATATAAAGGGAAAAAAATAAATGAGAGTTTAACAAATGGCTGACAATGTTAGGCTCTCCTTTGAGTCCAGGCTGATGTGGTAAGATTTTTTTATTCCAACTCCCTTGCATTTCTTGTCTAAAGTATTAATTTTTTTTTAAATAAAAACTTTACATCTCTACATTATCTATAAGTATATTATTGCTATTGAAATCAGTTTAAATTTTCAAACCATCATTTTCCGTGCTTCCTTCACTAGGCTGAATTGTGATTCCAGAACTGTTACGAGAAGAATTTAAAGTAACTTTTGCGAGAAGGATCAGCCTCAATAACATAGGTACCTAGAATTGAAATTTAAATTTACAAGTCAGTTAAAAATGTTCTGAGTAATCTAATAATAATAGTTATATAATAAAAGTTAAGAGAATTCATATTTATTTGGTAAAAAGTAGATCTAAGTGATATAATCACTCCTTAGAACTAAAAATTGAAACAGAATTTCTCATAAGAATACATAGTCAACTATTTTGAATTCTTTCAACTTATCTTAAAATAAAATAATTATATAGCAACATTTTATTTATTCTGTGATTTGAGTATAAATGTCAGTTAGAATAGGTTTATCACTTTTTCTAATGAGAAATTAATCGAGAGTGGGAAATAATAGACAGATTCACATTCAATAGTCAATCAGAGATGGAACGGAATAAGTTGAAATACACTAATATGTGGAAGATGTGTAAAACTCGAAGTCTAATGTAAAATTAGACTTCGAGAAATTAACCATTCTTTCCACTGAACCCTATGAACACAAACGCCTTTCATCTAAAACTGTTTACTTTAACTTACAACACAATATAGTTAACGACAGAATGGACATAGAACAAATTTCTTCAACTTATTCAAACATTTTCAACATTTGTAAAACCATTAGCCCTCCTTCTAAATAAACCTTTTCATATATTTTTCCCAGTTCCAAAAGTTACTTATTCCCAATAATAATCTTCCTTTTTTTCTTTGTCCTTTTTATTGCCCCATTTGAAACAGGCTACTTTCCCTTTGAACCTTCCGCCTCTCACCTCCCCCCACCTTTCCACCACCACGGTGTCCTTCTCAAAAATTATATTTTCCTCTCAGTCATGGAAATGTGAACATAGGGACAGGACGTCTTCTCTCGTCTTCATGATAGGTAGGTGTGGTCAATTACTGTTTTAATTTTTTTCAATAATTTTTTTTAATAGGTTGTTGTCTGCATTTTTTTAAATTATCTTACATAGCTTTGAACATTCATACTTTTGATATCACATTACATCTATATTATAATATTGTAAATTATTATTGTATTCTCATGACATTGTATTTCTACAGCCCTGAAGATGGCTTACAATGTAAGCTGAAACGTTGGCAGATAATCTTTAAAAAAATATACTTTTTTTTAATTTGTATTTTTTTTTTTTTTAATCTATCTTGACCGAACCCCAACAAAAATCATCTAATAATAATACCTGCAGTCAAAAAACTCTACATTTAATATTTTTATTGTATTGTGTGAAAGTAGGCTGAGTTAAACTTTCACACTATTTCATTGTTCCTCTTTCATTTTATACATCTAAAATATATGTAAAAATATCATTAATTTTTAAGGTATTTTTATTTTATTCTAATATTTTTAGTTTCATTTTTACATTTTAAATCAGTCAATTTTTTTGGTTGGTGTCGGATAAAAGCTCTTATGTTTGTTGGCTTACAAAGTTGGCATTTGTAAATAAAATAATACCCATTTTTTAAATTATTATTTTACATTACAGGCAAATATAATTTTTTGATACTCTCAAGAATCAACTAATATCAGCCAAAAAATTATTATAACAGGTTCTTCAAATATAATACATTTAAAAAAATAATTCACATCATTACTTATGTAGTCACACTAAAATTATTATTCATTAAATGACCACTAACTAAAAGCTAATTTATTTCTAATTTATCATTGATACTATTATTTACTGCACAGTAGATGCCTGTCTTCTTATTTTCATTCTGTCCTGATTGATTATAGTAGTTATCAGACCCCTCATAGGATTGTTTCTCCAACTTCTTACAGTAAATGTTTACATAACTGTCATGGGACTCCACATGTTCACTACCTGTAGCTTGACTGGCATATTTGTATTCTCTTTTTAAATGGCCAGTTTGCCACATTGAGAGCATGCTCAAACTTGTCGACTTTTGGTCACCATAAATAAACAAATTGGACCTTAATTTATATTTTATTTTTGATTCTTCATTTCAGTCATTATTATTTACATAATCTGGTTTTATCTTCTATCAAATCACTAATATAACTGTACAATTCAGGCAACACATTCAACATATAGGTCATCATGCAGAGTTCATTTGAAATTAAGAAAATTATGACCACTGCATCTTTTCATGTATGCTATTCTCTCAAACACATAATGAAGAATATTCTGAATAGGAAAAAAAAAGTTTGATATTCAGCTCATCAAAAAATTAATTTATTAACTAATAAACATTTTGAATCCTCTAATGAAAAAATATTAGTTCGCAGGGGTAGTTTAAAACCTTAAGACTTTTCAGAATGAAATTAAGAAGTCTTTGATGTAGGGGCAGGGTAATCTAAGCAGATACACCAGTTTTGATTAATGATGGAAATAAATAAGAGTAAATGACATACTTTGTTTAAAAACTGTAGAGAGGAAAGAGTGTAAAAGATATGTGCTTTAAAGATTGATCTATACTGACAGGTATAGGTACTGTAATAAGTTACAAATGCAACTATGATGAGCAAGCATAGTTACAATCGTGAATTTCTCCCTCAATATGCGTTTTAACACAATTTTATAGATAAAAAATGTTATAAAATTATATTTTACATCATTATCCTTTTTAATAACTCAAATAAAGGAGGATCGTAATCTAATTACACGAAGAGAGGATTATCAGGAATTCAGTCTTGTTGGTTGAAGAATTAAAAACTAATGTCTTACAAAAAAAAAAAAAAAAAACCGTTTTGGCCTGAATTTCAGGCCTTCATCAGAGCAAATAGGGTGATAGGGAGAGAGAGACTCCTGCTCAACAGTGTCTACATAATGACTGATGATTCATCCTTCAAAGACCACGGATCAAAACAAGTAATAATCCGCTGGTACGTGGTCTGGACTATATGGTAGATGAGGCAGAAGTTTGAACCCATGAGGTTCCTAAATCATATCTTTGGCTCGACAGGTAGTGTGAGGACAACCATTATGTTGTTTAACATAATCAACAATTTTTGTTGGACTAAACTCCTTTTTGGTTAATCAAAGCAGGATAACACTCAGGAACAATCTTTCCAGTTGTTCTCAGAGGATTCTAGAATTCATAGAGCATCCATCAGGGGTCTAGCCGAAAATTGCCTGCTTGCAGCAACCAGAAAAGCAGTTTCATCGGGATCTAGCCATTGCTTACTGGTATTCAGATTTCGTCAGTAAACCAGTTTTCGTCACTGGTGATAATTTTCAGGTAAAACCTCATATCAGAAGGATTTTTCAATAAATTTTCACAAATATCTGATGTCTTAGGTGATTGCTGAGGAGTAAGTTTATGAGGGACCAGACTACTGCTCTTCTCTTTTTCACCTTCCCGCTTCCTAGGAGAGTAGATGGCGACTTACAGTACTTTTGACACACTACAGATTTAACTTAACAGCTTCCTGCAGAATTTTATCAATATCCATTAATGGGCGCACAGAGCTATTCATCCTTTACAATGTCCTATCTTAACTAATAAGTTTTCATAGCAATGCTGCACTGTGTTTATACTTGTGTATATTTAATTTTAAAGTTGATTTCGCGCTTGTTATGAGAATTTTGTAGGACACTGTCATATGTTTTCTTTGAAAAAATAACTAAACTGAGGCTTTTTTCTGAAGAAGTTGAATGGGATTTAACAAGCTTAGAGAATGATCTAAAGGGTTTCTGAAGTATCTGAAGTATTGTTAAGTAATAAGGAATAAAATATTTAGTCTTTCAAAATTTTGTACATGATAAAAATGTAATTTTTTTTTTTATACACTCATTAATTATTGTAATTCCATAACATATTTTATAACTCAATCTACTTTTACCTTTACATCAATGAATAAAATTTCAAATTTGGAAAGAAAATGTTTAAAATAAAAATTAGAGAACAATTTAGAGTAAACCTAAAAAATAAAACTGGGGTAAAACTAGATAAGTATTGATTAAAGATAATATTAAAAAACTGAATATAAATTACAAACTGATTAAAGATGCCAAATTGTTTCTGAATTAGTTAGTAAGCTAACCCAGTTGCTTGGAGAAAAACAAAACAAAAAAAAACAAAAACCCAGTTGCTTGGAAAAAAACAAAACAAAAAAAACAGAGTATATACATAAAACTTCAAACACCAAAAAAGATACAGCCCATTATTACCAACAAAGCCTTATCAAACACAATGAGGAACACACAACTCAAAAAATTTGAATGTGGCAAATAGAAAATTTTAACAGGTACCTAAAATAATGTATAAGTCTTTACAAAATACCTGAGGTTCACTAATGCTTATAGCAACATCATCAGAATGAATTGCAACTCGAGTCTTCATAGGGCTGAAGTTCAAGGGTGAGAAAGTTTTGCTGATTCTTATTTTTAGTGAGCATTTATACAAAATTGGTTCCTATAAAAAATTGATAAATATAATAAAATAAAGTACTTTTCTAAGAATATATTTAAAAAAAAAAATTTAATAAAC
>KZ807144.1:408421-420136 GCA_000696205.2 Oncopeltus fasciatus
GGATTATCTGCCAACGTTTCGGCTTACATTGTAAGCCATCTTCAGGGCTACCATGGATATTTTCAATTATTATTGTATTCTCATTACATTGTATTTCTACAGCCCTGAAGATGGCTTACAATGTAAGCCGAAACGTTGGCAGATAATCCTCTATTAAAAAATACATTTTTTTTAAATTTGTGTTTTTTGGATCTACCTTGACCGAACCCCAACTAAAATCATCTTAGAATAATATCTACGGTCAACAAACTCTCCTTTTGAATAAGTCATTTGTCCCTAACCATTCCTGCGGACTGCTTATGAGTCTTTGGTGGGTTCTTTTCATCCAGTTGTGGCTGTTAAAGGGCAAGAGGACGGTCAGATCATGAACATAGAGGAATTATCTCACCCACCTGGGTATTATTTCCGCAACTGAGTTTATGCCAATAGTGAAAAAATCTATCTGTCCCAGCCAGGACTCGAACCTAGATCTCCTGCTTTTCGGGCCGATATGCTTCCACTAGCGAGAGCCTAACCTCCGAGAAAGACAAATACATCGTCTTATGCTCGAAGGAGCTGACATTGTCTAGCTATTTATCGACTCTCGTTAATAACTTTTTAAATTTTCATTTATAAACATTAATTTAGTTGTGTTTTATTAGCCTACGTAAATTTTAAACAATTAATGAGACTGCTCCTTCGAGCATAAGACGATTTATTCGTCTTTCTTGTGGGTTAGGCTCTCACTGGTGTGTTGGGAATTTAATAAATTATCTAGCGCGTCCCGGTGGTGTAGTGGGAACATACCGGCCCGGAAAGCAGGAGATCCAGGTTCGAGTCCTGGCTGGGACAGATAGATTTTTTATTCTGTTCCCTCGTATTAATTGTTTAAAATTTATGTGGGATAATACACCACAACTAAATTAATATTTATAACTTAAAAGTTTATTTTTCTTAGTGATCCATATAAGCATTATATTTATTATATTCTCAAACACTTTTGAGAGAAAACTGGTGAGTGATATTGGTTGGTGATTGGCAATTAATTTTTGCCTAAAATTAGAATGACTATTAATTTTCGCCAAGTTGTTGGGTATTTTGAGTTTTCCAAGATTTTGTTGAATATAGATAAGATAATTATTTTTATTCTTTGGAGAAATAGCTGTATCATTAAATTATGAATGTCATCTTGCCCTGTGGTTGATGTTTTTAGATCATCTATTACTTTTTGGAGTTCCAGTGTTGTAGGGTTTGTCATAGCCATTTTGTGAAAGATTTTCTTGTTCTGATGTTTTCAAAAAGTTTATTTCTTCTAATGAATTTCTATCTAGGTTATCACATGTCTGTGTATTTGATATATTTACAAAATAGTCAACAAAGTGTTAAGCTAATATTTTTGGGTCAGTAATTATTTCATTATTTATATTTAAGACTTGGGTTTCTGTATTAAATTTTCCTATTTAACTAGGTATTTTTCCAACGTTCACCGATTGGGATGTATATGCTAATTTATTCAACATATGTCGACCAAAAATCTTGCCTTTTCCTTTTTACGATGATTCGGGTAAGAGCTAACAACTTGTGTGTTAATGTTCTATGTTAAGATAACTTATATCAACCAAGATGGCTGATATCAATGCATCACTGAAAAAAAAAACATTGCCCACTGAGAGTGCCGACAGAATCTCCAGGATTGCTAGAACTTGTTCCTCAACGCCTTTAAAAGAGTTTCGGTTTGAAACGACAGAAATGTCAGTGGTCAGGATGAAAATTGTGGGGAATGTGTGTACTGTACTTTCTGAGAACATCTATACATTCATAAAATTTAGGACATATCAATAATATATCAGAAAATTATATTAGGATACATAATATTTCATGTTATAACAATATGATTATGCATAAGAAATATACATAAAGATTATTTTCTATATACAAATACACAGTTATAAAGTTGAAACATTAATATTTTAATATAAAGTTAACAGGAATTGTTCGAAATTTATTCAGCTATTGAGTTACAATATACAATTTGTATATTAAATCTGGATCTTTCTTTGAATCTGGCCTCAAAGGTTTAGGAGAATTGAATAAGGATTACGATGAAAGTAGTGACTGATCCCACCATCTGAAAAGTAAATGGTTTTAATGAGTTTCATTTATTTCTAAAACGTATCCAAAAATATCTGGAGTTTATGACACTCAAATTTGCCACAAGTTTATATTTATTAAAATCCTACGTACAAGAAAATTTTATGATATCGGGAAATCTATTAGGTCGATTGATTGATATAATAAGATTTTTATACGTATTATACGCTATCTTATTCACAAATTTACAGTTATAACTATTGAATATCTACTAACGAGATAGAGCTTATAAACCAAAAGCTTACAGAAATTATTCCTTAGATAAATACGTGATTTGAAAACCTTGAAGGAAAAAAGGAAATAAAAGTTAAGAAACCAGGGAACAAATATAAGTTTTTTGAGAAGACAAAAGCTTAAAACAAAAAGCAAGTTGGGAAGAGCTAATATTTGAGGCATAAATGTCGAAATAAAATAAAAATGGCCCAATAGAGACAGGTAAACATATAAAAATAGAGCATATCCCCTTTAAAGTAAAAGAACTTTCATACTTCTAGGCATCTAAAAACAAGGCCACAGTAACAAGCCAACATGATTTCCAACTATAATCGCAACTATTAATAGAAGGGAAAATGGCTACTCTTGAATATTTAATTTAACTGAAAAAATAAAATAAAAGAAGGAAAATGTCACAGAAAAAATTTTTGAAGCTGAGGAGCCCCTATCTAAGGAGAAGACTTCTCCAAGGAAGAACTTAAAAAAAAAAAAAAATTGGCATTCAATAATACGAAGATCTTTCATTAATGGAGATTGTGTAGAAAAACAAATCCAGCCAAGCGAAATTCTCACATGAATAAAATAATAAAAGATATGAGATGAATACATAGTTATGGAGTAAATAATCTAAAGGGTTATTATAACTACCAATGAATATAGAACTATCATACCTTCTATTATCCGTCTTCATTGGTTTCTGCAAACCATCTTCTGTTGGCGAGCACTTTCGGCGCACAAACCGAAAGCGCTCACCAACGGAGGATGGTTTGCAGAAACCAATGAAGATGGATAATAGAAGGTATGATAGTTATGGAGTACTAGGGCTATGATAGAGGCTTTTATGAGGAAGGCAAAATTTACATTGAGAGCTTCTTTTTTTTCTGCACTGAAAGGAATACCAGTCTATGTGATAATGTATTGCCACCCCTTTTTATCAATCTTCGCTTATTTATTAATGTGTGTAGAATTTTAGGGCGCTAAACATGTTGGAGATATAATGTAATATAAAAACACTGAAGTTCGCCCATGATGTAATCCTCGAAGCAAGCAAAATAGAAGAGTTTCAGTAGACGCTAGAAAAACTCTTTAAATGAAGTAAAAAATTGGGCTTCTTAAAAACTACAAGAAAAAAAGACGATAGGCACAATAGAATTTATGCTTCCATAACGGCCGAATTTATGCCTTTATGATAAGCACCAGACCTGTCAAGATGCTTCAAAGACGAACATCTTTAAGTTGAATAAAGTTCGGGGTCTGTGTTTATTATGAACACATAATAAAGGAAATATAATATAAAGTATAAAAGGTTTGTCTTTTCTCATTGCATTCTATCTATAACCTGTCGTGGCATCCCGAAATGATGACTTTCCAAAACTTCTAAAAAGTCCGTAAACAATTGTAAGAATGCAGGATTCAATAGGAACAAAGCGGTCAGGAAAAAAACAGAAATAAAAATAAAAAGTGCCCTAAAATACGCCCGAATGATGAAGTAGCACAAGTCAGGATACTTTGTTCCGGCAAGATCCTAGTCAAAGCTAGCCATAGAGAGAGTTCCTTGCGGTAGAAAGAAGACACAGTGGAGGCGATGAAGAAGGTTGGTTGACTTCTTCATGGAAAAGGTAGGAGCAACCTGGATGGAAGAGAGAAGAGACCGGACTATGTGGAACGAAGAAAAAGAAGAGAAGGTTAATAGGCAATGGACAACACAGCCCAATGCCTTGGACAGCTTCGGAGGCCTTACAAAGAGCTGTAACATATGTTTAGAAATATTTATTTGTTTGTGGTTTATTATCCCACGTAAATTTTAAACAATTAATGAGAGGGAATAGAATAAAAATATCTATCTGTCCCAGCCAGGGGGTCTATATTGTAGTGGGAATCTAATAAGATATCTAGCTCGTCCTGGTGGTGCAATGGTTAAGCACGCCGGCCCGGATTAGCAGGAGATCCTGGTGCGATTCCTGGCTGGGACTGATAGATTTTTTTATTCTATTCCCTCTCATTAATTGTTTAAACATATGTTTAGAAATTCCAATTACTGTATTATCTGGGAACTTTCGGGACCACAGAACCCACAATCTGAGCCAAGGAACCATTCTGTTGCCTCCTAGGTGGCTTCAGCTTACTCCTTGAGCCTTCTGTGTATCCTACTCATACTTCTTAAAACCTGACGGAGTTCAGTTGATGAGATGATTCTGTTCCAGAATTTCTGTCAAGGACACTTCTCTTCCGCTATTTTGATAATTTGCAATAATTATAAAGGTTATATTGCAGCATATTGACTATAAGTTTGAAATATTAGCTCCAACTAAGCAGAGACTATAAGAACCTTTCCTCGGTATCTTTAGAGACGTTATGAGGCCTCATATTTTAAAACTTATTTCTAACATGAAAACAATCATTAGATTAGGTTAATCTGATAAAAAGAGAATTCAGACATTTGGTCTAACTTTTCTCATCCAATCAGATGTCATCTTAATTAAAATAAGCATAAGCCAGTTGAAGCCATAGTCATTATTCCTTCTTTTTCCCATTCATTATTGCAAGGGAAAATAGTTAGCCTTTGGCTTTTCCAGATTTGTGTGTGCTCCAAAGTCTGCCGACCGAAATATTTGATTTCATCCACATATAAGTATAATACTACTTGACCTATATTTCGAAAACAGAATCCTGGCTTATTTTTTTTATATTCAAGAACTTAACAAAAACATTTTAGATCTTATTGTAAATTTTGCTAAGCTTACCGAACAAATTAATGGGTAGTCCAATACAAAGAAACCCAAGACTGAGAATTCTTCTGCTCGCCTTTGTTTGAAATGTGTTCGTATTCTTTTCTGAAATCAGAATAAATAATATGAAAGAAAACTCAAAATTGAAATAATGGCATTACTATGTAAGTTATAAAGAGAATTACAAAGCAAGAATGTGCTCCATGTAACTTCTATTATTATTAATACTTGTTAAAAACTATTTTAATCGACCTTGAAAGAAAAAAATTATAGCTCTTCTTCAAAATATAACATTTTTTGTGTCAGTTAGAAAAAGAAAATCGAATGTATCTGTCACATAAGTGCAGCGTAAATGTGGAATTAATGTTCCATCCGTTCGTGCCATGTACCTAATTTTAATTTAGCATGATCCGTTAAGCCCAATATGATTCAATTAAGGATTAAAATTACTCTAAAATCCAAAAGGATATCATAGATCAGTGGTTGGTTCCATTTTTACAAACGCTTTGGGCCATACATTTTTAGTTCTCTTATATTATACATATTTGAATAGTCACATTGCCCAGAGATGGTTTTGGTTTTGAAAGGCTGTTTTGGTTAGATATTTCTTCCTGTGCCTGATATTTTATTTTTTCTTACCTTAACAGTGAAATTATAATATTTGCTTAAGACTTTTTTTTATTTATTATTATTATATGAGCCTAAATGGAATTTCTTTGCTTAATCTTTATGAAGTAAGAGTATCCTTCAGGAGAAAGTTTTATCTAGGAATGTATCACTTTTATAGTATTAATAATTTTTTTTCATAATTTACATTGTATGGTCCTTTGAGAATTTTGTTTGTTAACTCATCATGAAGCAAGGGGTATTTCAATAAGTGAATTTCGTTGATAATTGCGTTTTGTATTTGTTATTTTTATATATATATATTTTTTTTTTATATCAGAATTATGTACATATATACAAATTTGTTGATGACCGTTTTTGGTAATATCTGAAAACAAAATTCGTTCGCTGGTGGTATTCTTGTATCTCACTGTTTTCTTGTCGTTCTTGTAGTATACTTACATTTCGTAACAGGACTTTTGTGTCGTCATAGATAACCAGTTGATACAACTTCCGATCAAATTTCCTCGCCTGTAAAAATAGAGAACTAAATTGAAACACATAGTCGATGCTAAATGAGAAAAAAAAATAGTTTAAATCATGATGATAATTGCGGTAATGCAATCCTACATTTTATTATTAATTAGAATCGTACAGGGAGCTAGAAAAAAAAAATTCTCTACTCTCCCGGGCTGAGGTAGAGAGAGGGTTTTTTTTTTTTTTTTTTTTTTTTTAAACACTCTGGTATAAGCTTTTTATATGACATATTAAATTACCATTTCAATACTTATTGGATCTCGAAGTAAAAATGATTATAACGATATTTTGTTTCAAATAATTTCCCTCTAAAATAATAATAAGTGTGATATTAGGGTTAACGAAAAAACCTTTATTATTTTTTGAGAATGTATTTCTGCTGGAAAATAGAATGAGATTACTTGCTATTACTCCTCTGAATTAGGGGAGAATGTAACATTTATGATTATTAGATGACTTTTGTTGGGGTTCGGTCAACTATACCTTGACCGAACCCCAACAAAAATCATCTAATAATAATACCTACGGTCAAAAACTCTCCATTTGTAACATTTATGTTTGATGCGTGTCCTCGAAATAAAAGGTGAGTGAAGATAGTTATACACAGTTATGTGTCGCTTCTCAGATTTAGTGGTAGAATCTTAGCAATTTCGTTATATAGGTTTCTGTGTACGGTTTGTTGTGGAGATATAACAATATCTAACTAGAAAACTTAACAATAGCACACACAGTAGTGTATCAGAAGATAGAATTGTTCAGAATCTTTTCACGTTTTTTTTATTTATTTCTAGGTCTCTCACCCTTTAATCAAGAGAAGTATTGATTGCCAAGTAAGTTAAGTCAACTCTAGTTCAGGATTGTCACATCAAATAAAAGTAAAATCTTTCTTCTTTGGCGCCACACCAGATAGAATCTATCCTTATTTACAAGTAGATAATATATATTACTCATACTGTTGATAAGGATTTAAGATGTGTCATATCCCCTTCTCCCTTCCACTTTCAACACTTGTGGAATCACCACTTACAGTTACGGTTACATCCACACAATCCTGAGTACAAGGTGCTTTCTTGAGTTTCTATCAAAGGGGACATCTTTTGCAGGTGTTGGATCCTCGCCAACATATTTCTTATGTCTGTTTAGTCATATGTAACTAGCAGTTTCATACTGTCAGTTGCTCCAATGGGATTAGAGCTAAACGAACTCGAAGAGGTTATAGCGTCCAGGATAAAAATATATTAGCAATATTAGTGACGTCATAAAATATAGTTAAATATATTTATTTTGAGAAATCTAAATATGCATTAAAATTTACACACAGATATGCAATACCTGAAATTTAGACATAATATAATTTTATCTATAATATATCATAGTTTAAAAAAAAATGTAATACAATAAAACATACTTTTGATATCACAAAGTACCTCATATATAACAACTTATTACAAAGTACAACAAAAATTATCACACACCGAGTTTGCCGAATATTTATTGGTTAATAAATTATTTTACGATTTTAATATCACCATTCATTGTTCAGTTTCTTTTAAAGTGTTAAAGCGTATACCGTAACAAAAAAGTGGCATAGGCCATATATTTTACTTACTTAAAATTTCCTCTACATGATATAAAAAGTATTATTGGTGACCTTTCCATCATATTTTAATTTTGTACTTTATCATTTATTTTGTTCGTTAGATCACTGTTGTATATCACTTCTGAGAGTTCAAGCCTCATACAGCAAGAAAAAAAAAAGAAAAAAGCACGGAGCATATGTTATATGGAGTATATGTTATGTCTGCAACACGAGTAATGTTCACAGGTATCTGAGAGTAAAAACAAGGATTCAATAGCTGTTCAACTCATGTAAAGAGAAACTAGTTTTCTAATATAATAATAAAATAAAGATTTTGTTTCTAAAAGTTTATAAAACTGGAATATCTTCTGTTAAATTATGAAAAATGAGCCTCAATCTGGAGTAAAATAAGCGGTCATATGATTGAAAATAAAATATTCGAATCCAATGAATATAAATAAATATACCATACATAAATTAATTTGTTTTTAGTAAATACAGTGCAGTTTAACAAAGTAACCAGTAACAAAATGAGAACACACATAAAACCCATTTGATTCTATAATTAGTAACTCTTGAATTTGGGCTGAATGATCAGGTTATTTGAAAAAAATCAATCATAGATCCAGAGAAATGCTTACATTTATGTATAAATGTCCTTGTAAAACTATTCAATAAATGTTTGGGGCTAATACTGTGATACTGATGATTTCCAAAGAGTAACTCCAAATGTATAAATAATCAAATACATTATGAACCCAACATTTTCCTTGCCAAATATATAAGAATATATTTATATTAATTATAAATCGCACTCAATTCTGAAGGTTGAGATTTATAAGAAGGTTACCCAACGCAAGATTACTGATAAGGAGGGGAAACTAATAACAGTTTTTAATTATAAGGTAAGGAACCAAATAGTCTTTATTCAGTTTTGTCTTAAAAATATTGTTTGACAAATCATCAGGCTTACATTACGGGTCAACTTGTATATTAAGAGCATACATCTGAAATTGTGAATATTTCAGAAAAGGAAAGACGTTTCAATGACATTTAAACCGGAAAGTAATAGCTGTTATCAAATATTCAGGTTTAAAAAGAGGGCTAACGCTGACCTGAAGCTGTATTTTCCGGCATCTTCGCAAAATTGTGAATACAACAAATCCGTCATAGAGGATCCACAAACAGTGTCTGACTACACTATTGACGTCACTAGTTCCAAATCCATTCCTTACAATATCAAATACGTTCAATATCATATAGGCATAAATTGTAATTAGACATGTAAACAATTGTATTGAGTAACATTCCATAATTAATCTGGAGCAGGATAACAACATATGTTGGCTGTCCATGAGCGCTTGCGCTGTGTATTCATCTAGAGATTCTATAATGTATTCCATATATCTACCAATGAACTTGGTTATATTGAAGAACTGCTGAGCTGTGAGGACATTCAAGAAGTGCGGAGTATGACTAGCAATTGTATACACTGGATACTTCTTACTGCTCAGCTGATAATTTATGAGGACAATAGACAAGAGAGAGAAAAGAATATAGAAATCGTAATGGGTACTCCAGTCTTTCGCTATTCCCAAAGAATCCTCCACTCTGTGCAGATTCCTCGCCGCCTCCAAGAAACGAGCCTTCTTCCACGATATCGTGAGGAGAGAAAGAGGTGGGATAATGCAATTCAGAAAGACCGGAAGTAGGAACAATACCCTGAGAGATCTCAAAATATTAGTATCAAAGAGATTGAGCCATTTTTGTTTATGTGCAAAAATGGAAGAGTAAATTGAAGCAATGAGAGATATTGGAAGGAAATAAAGTTCTTTTACTCCTGGCGAAGAACTGCTACTAAGATTTGGAAATACTCCTAACCACTTAGAAATAAGGAACACTCTACTAGCAAGAATTCGTGACAAGGTATCTGTCATATCTTTGGCCGCTGCACTCCTACCTGTCTCACTTGTAATGACCTCCTTAAGCTACGAATGAATGTATCTGTATTGCGACAGAGAAAGACTTATTTCATTGCAGTTTGATAAGTCGCCTCTCGACCAATATCGATCCGAATGACAGATAAAAAACTACAGTGAAAAATCAAAACAAGCAGCCGGTCTACTTAAAATTAGACATAATATTACATTACATAACAAACTAAAATGATTATCCCATTATAAAATATTGCCACTTCGATAAGGATATCAATTTTATTTATTTACAGTCTGATATTTCTCTCTAAAAAATTAATGAAATTAATATGTCATCAGCCATGATGGATTAATGAAACTTTATATAACACGCTTCAGATTACTACCAAATAAATTAATTCTGATTAGGAAGTACGTATAAATTGAATACCCATTGCGTAATAAGACTTGTAGTATTAAATATACTTTCTTTAATACCAGAATTATTTAATTTACTTTGGGTATTAAATAAATTTGAGACAATTGATTAGGGTCACGCAGGAGCTGTGTACAATAAGCAAAACTCTTCAGTAAGGAAGAATGATTGTAAGAGTGATTGTTCTTATCTTATCCCACAAGTCGGTACCAGCTATGAATGTAAAGAGGATATATAAAATAAGGCAGGCTCCGGAATGTTCGGGAGGGAAGAACGAGTGTAAAAGAGGACATCACAACGGCTGGCTCTGGAATGTTCGGGAGGGAAGAACGAGTGTAAAAGAGGACATCACTACGGCTGGCTCTGGAATGTTCGGGAGGGAAGAACGAGAATAAAAGAGGACATCACTACGGCTGGCTCTGGAATTTTCGGGAGGGAAGAACGAGTGTAAAAGAGGACCTCACTACGGCTGGCTTTGGAATGTTCGGGTGGGAAGAACGAGTGTAAAAGAGGACATTTTTATGGCGGGCTCTGGAATGTTTGTGAGGGAAGAATGAGAGAAAAGAGGACATCACTACGGCTGGCTCTGGAATGTTCGAGAGGGAAGATGATTAAGATATTAAAGAAAAACTTACCTGCTGGATGAGACTTCTACAGGGAGATACTAGAGCCTATACTTGATATAAGTCTGATAAAAATTAATTCAAAGTATATATCTGCGCATTTATAGCTATCGAATAATAAATTAACGGCTGCTTGTTGTATACTCAATCGAAAAGCTGCCTGAAAATGTCAGAATATCTTATAGAAAAACATTTTTTATAAATACATTTTCCTTTATGTCCTTCTTTGAATTACCCTTTCAATTTTTGATTTTAAAAAAACGTACAACTCCTCTTCACGACAAAGTTTGTTAAGGAAATGAATTTTCAAAATGGGTTATTTAACTGATCTCTAGATAGTGGAATCTGGCAAAAATCACTAGAACCCGACAGGATCAATGATTCATCCCTAAATTCAAAGTTTTTATTTATTTATTGTTTAATTTTGCTGTGAACCTTTTAAACTAATAAAATTAAGAAAACCTCTCTATGTTCAACTTTTTTTTTTTTTTTAATATTTAAAGGCATATCAACCATAGAGGTCATGGATGCCTCAAATACAATAGATAATAATTCCCTAGAGGTATGTAAATCGTTAAAGTAGCCGCCGCAAGGAGACGAGCCCGGCGCGACGGACGGGTACCCGCCCCACGCCAGCCGGACCCCGATCAGCCGACAGGCGGCACGCAGCTGTCCCAGGACCATCCTACATGCATGGATCAACATTATTGCTCTATGGCTACAGCCCTTGAGGGAGGATCTGCTCGTGTGTGCCTGCCGACCAGACCCTCAGAGCTAGGCAGGGGACATAGTCCTCATGGTCCTAGTAACAGCCACCCACCACCCACCAGACAGACCGACGATGTCCGGCTCGCGCGGAGCGAACCCCATCCACCCCACCAGGGCCCATCTAGCCCCTCGGCCGCTTTCAATGAGTTTCGTTTATGATTTACTCTCTAGAAGGCAAAGA
>KZ807144.1:421439-445951 GCA_000696205.2 Oncopeltus fasciatus
CTTCATGAGAAGACTGTCCACACTTACCACACAGTTTAATCGAACATTTATTAGCGAAATGCCTGAACTTATAACAATTATAACATTGTATAGGTTGGGGCTCTAGGGGACGAACCTGTACCCTCAGGAATTCAGTCACTATGTATTCAGGCAATTGAGCTTTTTCAAACGTTAGGATCCAACTGTTTGTAGGAACGGATTCCCCACGCACTTTTCTAATAATTCTTTTAACATTTACTACGCCCTGTCCTTTCAATTCTGATTTAATTTCATCATCTGTACAGTTCCCTAATTCAAAACAGAATATTTTGCCTCGGGAATAATTTAGAAATTTATGTGCTGTAAATCTAACAGGCTTATTGTCAAACACTTTAATGTTGTTTAGTTTAACTAGGTCTTTGTAGTTATTCACTTCTAACAAAACTGATCCACTTCTCAAGAATTTTACATTAACATTTGGAGAATAACTTTTAATCAATTTACAGACCACAAACGGGCTATAATTATTAAAAGAAAATGTATTGTTTTCACTATTGAGGGACATTAATACATATTTTTTTGTGAATTTTTGTTCTTTATTGAACAATGATAAAATATCAGGGGGTTTATTTTCCCCCAGACTATCAACTTCCATTTATAAAATAACACTTTTAAAATAAAAATAAAAATACTTCTTTAATGAACAATAAAAGAAAAGAAAATTCTTAGAAAATAAAAATTAATAGGGTACTCCCTGCAGGTTTGAGCTGAGGGAGATAAGGCCGCTAATCCTCGGGAGAGTTGAGATCTTCACTCAATGGGATCCAAATCGATACTGATGTTCAACTTTACTGTTGCTTGGCAAAGAAATCGAAAAAATTTTTTTAAAAGAATTTCTATCTTGATTTATTTGATAGCCAATCAAAATAAATCACTTGACGATAAACGATAAATTGCCTATTCCGAATTACCTTCCCTACCAGTCAAGATCGATTAACTCGAACCGTAGGGTTCGAACAAGCAAACTTTAAGAGATGAAAAACTTCAGTCGGATTCACACTGAGGACAGCACTGCAACCTTTTACTTCTCTTCAATGCCGCTTTCGAATTCCCTGTCTGAGAGTGATTTATTTGGGATCTCGAGTAGCGAACGTCTCGTCGAAGATATAGGGTAACGAATTCTAATCGCAAGTCTCTACATAAATATGACGTCACAATCTCCTTAAGCTGAATTTGAAGATATTCTAGCCAGCATCGAGCCAGTGCTCAGAAGAAACCTCAATTAACAGTTTGATTGATCTAAAGACGAAAGTTTTTACATTTTCCGGTGAACTGGGGTGATAATCAATTATTTTTAAAAAGTTTTCTAAAATCTAAAAATTCCTTTCTTTAAGCTATTTTCTTCCTTTTTTGTAGCTGAGAATTTTCAAGATTCAAGATCCCATCTTCAGAGTTCAGGAATCTCTCAGGGGGCTCTTCGATATTAAAAGCTCTCAGCTTATAAATATATATATAAAGGAAATTGATCGAAGATTAGTGCACAATTTCGAGGAAACATTTCGGTAAGACCCAGCCAGAACATGTTCTGTTCCCTTGCACTAAAAGTTGATAAAATTTAAGTGGGATTAAATACCACAAAAAAATTAATATTTATAAAATTTTTCGGTAAGTTTTCCCTTTCTTGTAGATAGATTCAGGACAATATCTGAATGTGAATATTCAAATTAAAATGGTAAAATATGAAACTCATTTAAGTCTCATTATAATAAATAATATATACACTCTTTAGAATTTTTTCATTAATTTATAGATTCCTTAAGTGATTTTATTTAGAAACCTTAGAGATTTCGGTTAAGCGCTTAGTTGTCGTTAAATAAAACTAACTATGAATTTGAAGCAATATTGTATATAATGTATATAAAAAATTTCCAATATTGATGGTTTCTGAGTGTGTGGAAAAATTTAAAATATGCAGAACNTTAATATGATTTTTAGAAAATTTTATTTTTATTGTTTAAAAGAAAATTGATTCCTAGTTTTGATCTTAAAAATCCGTATTATATATAATTATATGTTTCAGATATAAATATTAAAAATAATGAAAGATAATAGTTAATTAATTGACCAAAAACTTACTGTTTTGATACATAAATATATTAATTTATTACGTTTTAATTAAACGCTTTGCTTATTTGTTATAGAAACTGGAAACGAAGAAGTTACCTCACTTTCAACGACCTTACATACAATAGCAGAGTAGGTGCGCTTAACTACTTGTACCAAAAGTCAATAATTGTTATAAGTGAAGCACTTGATACGCTAATATGCCAAAAAATACTCACCTCTTGCTTCATATCTCTACAGCTGTGTGTTATCATCAAAATTGTTAATCCATCGTAAAGTATCCAAATGGTTTCCTTTAGCGTACATAAGAGATAACCATTGGACAAACCGCTCTTAGCAACACAAAAACCATTCAATATTAAGAATATATAAATTGACGTAGTGAAAAGAAATATCTGTATTGAGTAGCAGTCAATTGCTAATTTGGAGCATGACATTAACGTCTCGTGGTGACTGGTAAGCGCATGCGCTGTATCCGGTTTTAAAGACACAACCAGGTGCCTCATGTAGGTCCGAAGTAGTTTATTGATGTTCAGAAACTGTTGTATAACAAGGAATGACATATAATGCGGTATTTGCGATACAATAGCTGCTTCCAGAGGGTATGCAACATTTAAAATTTTATATAAGATCAGAATGAGTATGTTGAAAAAAATTAGATGAAAATCGTACAGAAAATCAAATTTTTCCCTTATCCCCATCGAATATTCCACACTGTCTATTTGTTTCAAAAGCTCCAAGAATTTTATCTTCTTCCATAAGATTGCAATAAGAGAAAGAGAAGGACTAAAGCCGCTCACATAAAGAGGAGCCATGAAGAATGTTTGGAAAGATTTTAATATATCATTCTCAAAAAAAGATTTAATATCTAATGTATAATACTGAACAGTAATGTAAATTGAAGCAATGAAAGATATTGGGATAAGATAAAACTCCTTGGCTTCAGGTGAAGAACTGCTACTAAGATTAGGAAAAATTCCTAACCACTTAGAAATAAGGAACACTCTACTAGCAAGAATTCGTGACAAGGTATCTGTCATTTTTATAACTCGAGGTGTACATAGTGTCTGGACATATGTTTGACATATAGCATTGGACACCATTTCTGTTTATGCTTCTCTTTGATTATATTATCATTGTGGGTAGAGCAAATCTATGCTAAATCTATAAATCTGTTTATTCAAGCTTCCCTACTTTCAATGAGCCCTTGAGTGCTATTTAATACGAAATAGGACGTCTAGGTGTAGTCATTCTAACGATATTCTTGTGCGCTCAACACCCGCCTCAAATAACTCTCAGGTACACGAATTGCAGCAAATAATTCTCGCCAGCAGAGGCCTGCGTACTCTGCCGTAAATTAGACTGCTGCACAATGTCAGCTTTCCGCTTTTATTCCATCCCCACCTTGTGCCTTATAGCCACAAACAAAACCTTCCTGAAAGCATTCAACACGAATTGCTGTTGCATTTACTAATTACCACAAGCAATACTACAGGACAAGGAAGCTCCATGAAGTATCCTTTGATATTTAATAATAATGAAAGTAATATATATAACTCTTTATTTAAAAAAAATTATTCTGTACATTTTCTATACACTATAATTTTTCATGGGATACATTGTTGTCCTTGCTCGTCTATCCCGGGACTTAACCCCTCCTCGGAGAGGAGCCCAGGTTAACCCGCGATAGACTATCCGGCACCCATCTTCTCCTTATCCTAGGGTAAGAAGGAGACTAGGCAGGGAGTCAAGGAGGGAGTGAGTGGGGGAGAAAAATGCCAGTGCATTCACTCCCTTGATATTTTAACTAAACTGGCTGGAGTAGGAGGTCCCTTGGCCACCTCCTCTTGAGGCGTCGGGGAGGTTGATCGGGATGAAAATAATGGAAGTAAGCACCGTAAGAATGGAGATGAAGACGGGCAATTCTGAAATTCCAGGGGTTCTCAGGGTCCACTTGACGTCATAACACTTCTCAAGGCTCGGATAGAGACTGAAGAATGCGATAAGAAAGGCGCAAGGATAAGGAATAAAAGCACCCAGTAACAGCTCTGCTGCCGGGAACCTTGAAGATAACCTCCTTAGGCTGGATTGAGTGATAGATTGATAATAATGTCATTATCGAGGTGTAAAAGTTAAGAATTTACATTGCCAAGAAAGAGTAATGAAAGGGTTGCTTGGATTTTCTGAGTCAATTTGTAGGTTGGTTGAGAAGAGGATGACCAGAGGAAGAGTGAGGTGCAGGGAGTATGCTGTGGATTGAGGAATGACTAGAAGGTTGAGAAAAACCTGCGAAAGGGATTAAGCATTGAATACGATAAAGAGTAATTACTGGAAAGTCCGATTTCTCTACTTCAGGGAGGGGAAAGAAAGACTAAAAAAAAAAGGAATAGTGATATAACACGAGTTTGCTTTTACATATTCGTAGGAGCTTTAAGAGGATCGGTGGGGAAAACCTACGGAAGAAGTTAACTATCGTTAAGGCCAGAATAGGATGGGGGATACAACAAAACTCATTGATATTTTAGTGGGCGAATTAAAAGAAATTGTCGGATGTTAATTTATAAAGATATTTTTAGGTGCTTTTTAAAATAGTTTAGTTTGATTCTATTTGAAAGAAGACTCGGGGAAGTACTGAACTTTCATAGTTAAATTTGTAAATATCTTACTTAATAAGCGCTTTAAGAATTATTATTATTACACATCTTAATATTTTAAAAATTATATTTTTACGCTTAAATATTAAGATATAAATATTACAAATTTTAGTTTTCCTCTAAACTACCCTTCTATGACATCTGATTAGAACCAAAAATTTACATCAACAAAGCCAATAAAGGTATTGTTTGTCATATCCTAAAGAAGTACATCTTGTCACCTGCAAGTAACCAAGGTATGCTTTTCAGCTGCAGTATATAAGAAGATGCGTAAATTATCTCAAATTCTATGTCAAATATCATTTTTCAAAAATGTATTCTTTTCGACAATGACTCTCATTGTCGTAAGTAATGTGTATACATAAGCTGGATATCCAGTCCATTCAATAAACCCCAATAACATCATAGGAATAGACGGAATCATTTATAACATTAAAAATAGGTTTCTGACTTTATCAATGAAATTTTTAATTTAATTTTTAAATTAATTAAGGGGGGGGGGGCACAATGAGACACTTACTTGGTGATGATTTCAATTTGTTTTGATACTTGCACTTGCATTCTCTAAGGATCCAGAAGCACTTGAGCCAGCCAAACTGCAGATCTACTTCTTAAAGATCATTCTACAGTTTTTGGATTAGAAACACATTGGAGGGATTTATCTAATGCTTCTAGCGATTGAATGATACCCTCTGATTGGTTGGAGCCGCAGCCAACTAGTCAGTTGATGCGAGAGTAATGTGTGTGCGTTAATACGCTATACTTGCCAAATTTTTTTAATTCAATCAATGAAAAGTGGCATATAACTTTTAAATACAAAAAAGAAAGGCTAAGACCGTTGATAATCAAAATACCTTCAAATTAAAGTTACCTTCAAGTTCAAATTAAAACCGATGTAGCAGGGATGTAATATTCAGTTGAGAGTTATTGAATTCAGAATAGATTTCTTCTTTGATATAAAAAATATTTTAGGAATTATATAACGAAATTGAGCAATTACTAGTTGGGATACAATTAGCCGCAATTAGGGAAACAATAAAATTTGGCATACCGAAATGAAATGTAAATTGACATAGGGCTGACATTACATTGCCTGAAATGTCAAGTGTGAGTAAAATAAGTATTCTCGATCTAGTGAACGTGACATTTATATTAGAGCAATGAAATTCGACAAAGATTTGTTTATTGATAAAAAAAATATTTCAAGACTCACAAAGAGAAATTAAACAATATTGAGTGGGGGTTTATCTGTACTGTAAATTTCACTTTAACGCCCTAGAAGTAGCAATTAGTTGTTCTTCTTCATAAAGGTTAACTTTTTTTTTAAAACAGTTTTAATTAGCTAGGAATACTTACAAAAGTTGTATATAAATAATCATTACAATTTTCGAGTAGAAGAGCAATTAATAACTGGGTGGTAAGAAAATTTAGTGGTAACTGAGGTACTTTTCATTCTAAGAAAGTGAAGAAAATTAAGATCGGGAAAAACAAATAGGTCTAGTTGGTTATTTACCCCCCCCCCCCCCTTTGAGGGTACAAATACCCATCTCCTTGTACTCTGAGTATGACATCGGAATACACAGAGTAAATGATATTATTGAAGGCGTGGAATTGCTACAGTCTAATTGCGGTTACGACACCACAAATAAACATACTCTTTTTATCAGGAAATTGACAATAATTCTTAGAATCGCAGTCGTGAGATATTCGTTACGCTAATATGCAAAAAAAAAAAACACTCACCTCTTGCACCATATCTCTACAGCTGTGTGTAAGCATCCAGAGCGCGAATCCATCGTAAAGTATCCAAATGGTATGCCTTATCGTTTTAAAGAGATAACCATTGGACAAACCGCTCTTAGCAGCTGAAAAACCGTTCAATATTGCGTAATTATACATTGACGTAATATAAAGAAATATCTGTATTGAGTAGCAGTCAATTGCTAATTTGGAGCATGACATTAACGTCTCGTGGTGACTGGTAAGCGCATGCGCTGTATCCGGTTTTAAAGACACAACCAGGTGCCTCATGTAGGTCCGAAGTAGTTTATTGATGTTCAGAAACTGCTGTATGACCAGGGTAGTCATATAATGCGGCATGTGGAACACAAAGGCCTCCAACGAGAAATATATCGTATCCATCAAGCCGCACAGTACGACAATACTTATGTTATAGAGGATCAGTTGGAAATCATACAAAAAGGTATTTTCATCGGCTTTCAGTAAAGAATATTCCAACTGGTTTAGTCGTTTCAGAAGCTCCAAGAACTTCAACTTCTTCCAGAAGACCACCAAGAGAGAAAGTGACGGACCGAAACAGCTAACATAGAGAGGAACCATAAGAAATATCCAGAATGATTTTAAAATACTCTTCTTAAAAAAGGAATCTATGGCTAAATTGAAGCAAGAAAAAGAAACATAGCTGGAAAGAATGAGAGATATTGGAAGGAAATAAAGTTCTTTTACTCCTGCTGAAGAACTGCTACTAAGATTAGGAAAAATTCCTAACCACTTCGAAATAAGGAACACTCTACTAGCAAGTATTCGCGAGGACATGTCCGCCATTTGTATAACTCGAGGAATACATTCTGCTTTCTTTGGCAATGGCTGTCAATAATATTTTATTTATGTAAATGATTGAATTATCATTGATTTTGTTTTATGACGAGTGTAAATCTATAAAGCGTTGTATGCCAGATTACTTCTCTGCAATGGCTCCTGTCTTAAATAAAATGAAATTAGTCTTTTTTTTTTTATAAGTTTGTTTAAATTATTCTATTCGTTGTGTCAGTGATATTCTCAAGCAATTGTTAAAAAAACCTCAACTCGATTTTGTAAAAATAAGTCTTTTGTCTACACACAGAAAATATAAGATGTTTGACTTTTGAAAAAATAATGCCAATAGATATATAAATGTGGTTTCTGGCGCACTCCAATCATTAAAAAAAAATTTTTTTAAATCCTCAATTTGCGCGTATTTTTCTCTAAATAACTAACTAAATGATCTAAAAACAGACAAAATCGGTCTAAAAACAAGGATAATCGACAATTTTCTAAATTTTAGGAGAAAAATTCCCATTTTTTACTTAAAAATAATAAAAAAAACCAACAAAATTGCCACAAAATCAAAAACCGCGCCACTTTATCAAATGCTTATCATCTATCACGCCAGAAACTACATTTATATATCTACTAAACATATAATTCTATGTCAAATATCATTTTTCAAAAATGTATTCTTTTCGACAATGACTCTCATTGTCGTAAGTAATGTGTATACATAAGCTGGATATCCAGTCCATTCAATAAACCCCAATAACATCATAGGAATAGACGGAATCATTTATAACATTAAAAATAGGTTTCTGACTTTATCAATGAAATTTTTAATTTAATTTTTAAATTAATTAAGGGGGGGGGGGCACAATGAGACNTAAAAAATATTCAGTAAATATTATATTAACTATATTTTTTTATTATTTATTAGATTTTTAAAATCTTAAATTTTTACTACAAAAATACCTTAATTTTTTTTTCAATTTTTTAAATTTATAATTTCAGCTTAATCTACTACAACGTATTAAATTGTTATTCGATGATTTTTCTTGGGGGTCGGTAAAGGTAGATCCAAAAAGAATAAAAAATTTTATTTCAATAATTTTTTTAATAGTTCGTTGTCTACATGGTTTTAAATTCTCTTACATAGCTTTCTTCATTCATACTTTTGATATCACATTACATTATGGCAATTCTATACCGTAACATCTTAAATTATTAATGTATTCTCATGACATTGTATTTCTACAGCCCTGAAGATAGCTTACAATGTAAGCCGAAACGTTGGGTCTACCTTGACCGAACCCCAACAAAAATCATCTAATAATCCTAAGATGATTTTAGTTGGGGTTCGGTCAAGTTAGATCCAAAAATACCAAGGTAAATACTACAACCAGATTAACGGTCTGGCTATGGGAAATAACCTTGCTCCCGATATTTCAAACATCACCCTTAACGACCTCCTCGACTCTATCCTTCCCCCGTTACACAACGACATTTTCTTCCTTAAAAATATGTCGACGACCTTTTTCTCATCCTCAATCCCGAAAAAATCCCCCCGATCCTTACTGCATTTAATTCATACCACCCTCGTCTGAAATTTACTATAGAAAAGGAATCGGATTTTCAACTTCCCTTTCTTGACACCCTTATCATCCGGAACACCAATGGCTCCATCTCCACTGACTGGTATACCAAGCACACATACTCAGGTCGTCTCCTCCATTTTAACTCATCTCACCCTCATCATCAAAAAATTAATGTGGCCAAAAACCTCATCTACAGATCACTAACACTCTCTGACAAGATTTTCCACAGAAAAAATATTAAACGCGTTACTGACATCCTCCAGTCCAATGGTTTTCCTACTCACACCATTAAAAAACTTGTTAAGGAATATTTTATTTCCACTTCTCCAACTATCCCCCTTCCCCAAAATAACGACCTCGTTTTCTGTTCTCTTCCTTATATTCCAAAACTGTCTGAAAATATTAAGAAATCTCCCAGAAAAACTTTTCCTAACCTCAAGCTTTCTTTTTCCACCAACAACTACTTAAAATCTATTTACACCATCCTCAAAGACCCATCCCCCTTCCTAACAGAACTAATGTCGTCTATAAAATTCTCTGTTCCACGCCGAATTGCCAAGGTTCTTACATTGGACAAACAAAAAACCCTATTTCCCGCAGAATTAATAACCATAAAAATGACATAAAGAATAAACTAATAAAAGTGCCCTCACTAAACATGTTTTTCATGAAGAACACACATTTGACTTCGAGAGCTTAACCATTCTTTCCACTGAACCCTATCAACACAAACGTCTTTTGTCTGAAACGGTTCACATCAACTTACAACACTATCCAGTTAACGACAGAACAGACATAGAACATATTTCTTCAACTTATTCAAACATTTTCAACATTCTAAAAACCATCAGCCCTCCGTCTCAATAAACCTGTCAAACATTTTTCCCAGTTCCAAAGTCACTTATTCCCAATAATACCCTTCCTTTTTTTCCTTTGTCTTTTTTATTGCCCTCTCTTGCAACAGGCCGCTTTCCATTTGAACCTTCCGCCTTGTACCTGCTCCCCCCACTTCTTTTACCTCTCACTTTGTGTAAAAGTAAAATTTATATAATTTAGTCATGGAAATGTAAACTTAGGGACAGGACGTCCTCTCTCATCTTCATGATAGGTAAGTGTGGCAAATTACTGCTTTAATGATATTTCAATTTTTTCTTGTCAATAAGCTGTTTGTTTGCATGTTTTTTTTCAAATTGGTTCTTTTTCAAATTGTTCTTCATAAACTTAAAATTTTCTTACATAGCTTTCTACATTTATACTCTTGATATCACATTATATTATTGCAATTCTCTATTATACTAATTTCAATTATTAATTTATTATTATTGTATTCTCATGACATTGTATTTCTACAGCCCTGAAGATGGCTTATAATGTAAGCCAAAACGTTGGCAGATAATTCTTTATTAAAAAATACATTTTTTAAATTTGTGTTTTTTGGATCTACCTTGACCGAACCCCAACTAAAATCATCTTAGAATAATATCTACGGTCAACAAACTCTCCTTTTGATCATCTAATAATAATACCTAGGGTCAAAAAACTCCATTTGAGTATTAAATTGTTCACTATCAGTTTCATTATTTTCTTTAAACTCAAAATCATGCTCCTTTTCTTTATTATCACAACCTTCACTCTCTATATAAATAATTTAATAATTAATATTAACCAATATAAACTATTAAGTGCAAGTTCATATATTGCGTTACCATTATGGATAAAATTAAAAAAAGTTTGTATAAATATTAAAAATATTCATTTAACAACAAATGTTTTATGTGGTCTATTCTATCATCGATGCATCCAGTTGATAAAGACCCACAAAGAGTTTCAAAGTATAATAAACAAGAATTTATAGATGAAATGAACTTTCAAGATATTGATTTTTCAGTTAAAATTCAAGATAATCCAAAATTTGAAACACAAAATAAAATTAATATCACAGTTTTTAGTTTTGAAAATAAGATTATTTATCCTTTGTATCATAATAAAAATCAAATATATGATAAGAAAATAGATTTATTACACTTTGGAGATAAAACTAATAATCATTATTGTTGGATCAAAAATTTAAGTGCATTGTACAATAAATAATTAGAAAAAAATACTGACAAGAAATATATTTGTAAAAGATGTTTTATTTATTCAATGAGATCCAAAGAACTACTGAAGAATTGTGTTTTAAGAACTAACCATGCAGACTTTCGATGCCAACAGATAAATTATTAAAATTTTAAAATGCACAGAAAATGTTAAGACAACCATATTCAATTTATTGCAATTTTGAATCAATTTTCAAACCAACCCAGATTTGTTAGCCAGATCCAGAAAATTCATATACAATGAAACCTCATTATTATGAGCCTTGTAGTTATGGTTTGTACATAAAAAGTATTTATTATAATATAGAAAATCCTTTAGAAATTTATAGAGGTTAAGGAAGATGCGGTTAAATGTTTTATAAATAGAATAACTGAACATGTTAAAAATATATATAAATTTTTAAAAGAAAACAAAACTATAACAGATGTGGATTTAAAAGAATTTGGAAAAGCTGAAAAATGTTATCTATGTGGAGAAAAATTTCAAAGAAGAATGTAGAGTTAGAAATCTGACCATTATACTGGAAAATATAGAGGAGCAGCGTGTAATAATTGTAATTTAAAATATAAAAAACCTTTATTTATTACAGTTTTATTTCATAATTTATCATCTTACGATTGTCCTCTATTTGTTAAAAACTTATAAGCTGGAGATATAATGGAGAAGATATAAGCGATCTAAAATTAATTCAAAATAATGAAGGAAAATATATATCTTTAAGTTAAGTTTTAAAAATGGATGATGGTATAATTACCAATCAATATAATTATTGATATAAGATTTATAGATTCTTTTATATTTTTGGCAAGTAGTTTAGATAAATTATCATCAAATTTAGAACCAGAGCAATTAAAAGAAACTTTAAAATATTTTCCACAGAATGAATTAGATGTATTATTTACAAAAACAAGGATCAAAAATTATTAGAAAGGTATCTATCCTTATGAAAATATATATTCATCTGAAAGATTTTTAGAAACAAAATTACCCTCAATAGATAAGTTTTATTCATTATTAACAAAAGAAAGTATCAGTATTGATGAATATGATCACGCTAAAAAAATCTGGAATTATTTTTAAATTAAAAATTTGGGAGAATGGCATGATTTATAATTAAAATTAGATGTTCGATTATTATCAGACATATTTGAAAATTTTAGAGATTTGTGTTTAAATAATAGTTATAGATTGGAACCTGTTTGGTATTATACCACACCGGGTTTGGACTGGGATAGTATGTTAAAATATACAAAAGTAGAGTTGGAATCATTAACAGATTATGAAATGTATATGTTTTTTTGAAAATGGAATAAGAAGAGGAATCTCTCAGTGTAGTAATAGGTATGAAAAATCTGATGAAAATAACCAATTCATGTACATTGATACTAATAATTTGTATTAATTGATACTAATAATTTTTGTTGTCACAAAAATTACCTCAGAAGGATTTTAAGTGGTTGAAAGAAGAAGAAATTGATGTTGAAAATATATTAAATTTAGATGGCAAAACAGGCTATGTTTTAGAAGTTGATTTCTCATTTCCTAGAGATTTAGAAATGCATAAAAAATTTAATGATTTACCTTTAGCACCAGAATGTACAATTCCACCAGGTGGAAAAGTAGAAAAACTATTATGTAATTTTTATGATAAAAAGAATTATATAATTCATAATAAAATATTGAAACTTTATAAAGATTAGGAATAAAAATAGATAAAGTTCTCTATCTATTAAGAGATTATTAAATTTAATTCAGAACAGATACAAAAAGCAAATAATGATTTTGAAAATTATTTTTGGAAATTAATGTCAAACGCGGTTTTTGGAAAATCTATGCAATCTTTTAATTTTACAACTCTTATTCTCTTTACAGCCCTGAAGAACATCTGCATGACCGAAAGCTCGGAAAATATTAACAAATTGACACGGTCCAACCCGGAAGAAGAAACGGTAAATAGAAAATTTAGTAGCCATTCATAGTTATAAAACAAAAGTATTATTTGACAAACCAATTTATATTGGACAAGAGGTGTTAGATTTGTCAAAACATTTAATGTTTGATTTTCATTATAATGTGATTAAAGAAGAATTGATGATTTAATATTACTATATTATTAATATTATTATTATTNTATTATTATTATTATTATCAAGTGATTTCATTAGAATGTTGAGAGTACATGATAATGTCCAATTGGGTCACAGAAAAATCCTACACTTCTTATAAATCACTTGGTACAGCCCGTAACTAAAGGTGCTGCAATAATTAATCTTGGAGAAAAATACCGCGGCCTTCACCAATTGGTAGTCAATATTAAAAAAAAAATGTGAGGTTCTAAGACAAGTTCTCTTTGCGAAAAAGGTTATGTAATCTCTAACTTTAGAGACTGCGGTTTACTGAAACATGTCATGTACCAGGATGATCATCAATGGCCGATGGTAACGCAAGAAGAAAGCTATTCGGCTAAATATAGGGGTGAGATGTTCACTAGAAATTTAGGTAATATATAAACGGTGACTATCCACTGGATTTAAATTATATTTAACTTGTTAGTTTTCTAATTAACTGATAATTTTCTATTCCAAATAGTTTTAATTAACAATTTGTTTGGGTAATCCGTGGTCGTAAAAGAAGTATAATAATTTATTTGCTATTTCTATGATTTTGGCTTTTCTAACTTATAGGCCTTAGCATAATGAAGAAATTGAGAGAATATTACTGATTTTTTATACAAATTTTGTTAGTCTAAAGATCTCTGTTTATATAATATATTTCCAAGAAGCTTGATTAGGTGTTATAGAAATATTAAATTTTAAGTTTAAAGTCGTCTTTATGTTTAGTTTTTAGACATATTTCTCAAACTTAAAATTTATGGTCTGAAAATAAATTTTTCTTAGTTGTTTTTTTTATGACCACTGTGACTAGGATTCTTATGCGATATTCATCTACTACAGATATAATATCTGTTATCCGTTAGTTTTCCGGCCCATCTGGTAGAATTTAAGTCTGTGCTTTTAAAATTTAAAAATATAGTAGTGATCTAATTATGAGATGTGATCAGTTTCTTTGGTCATATGGGCTTCAGTTTTAGGGTGACAAGTTGTTGTTGATATTGTGAGTCACTTTTTAAATATGTACGTTTATATAGTTCTTTGATTAATGATGTCAATTGAGCTGGATTGTTACAGTTGGCATCTTCTGACAGGTGTCGATGATGCAGGTATTGATTGGTACTGCACACAAATAACACAGATAAAATTTAGCTTGGCATAACAGCTATTCCCATGATATGACACATTTATAACAGTCTTTATAACACTCAACAGGTTTTATATAGAAGCCAACATATAACACATGATATAATACAACACTCTTCACTCATCCCCTTAAAGTAACACCAATCCCTTAGTATAATTCTCAATAAAACACCTTTGATATATAATAGCTAGCCATTATGAACACAACTCAATATAATATTCTTTATATAGCATCAAATCTCTTGATGTAACACTCATGACATGACACCCTTGGAATAATATCCATCATATAGTATGACACCTTGCTTAATCCCTTAATATAACATATTTTTCAATGATCATTTAATTATTATTGTTATTTATCTGATGCCTAACAATAATTAGGGTAGAGGTGAAAAGTATTTTTAATTTGTAAGCACTAACCTGCACTTTGAAACTTCTACATGCAGACAACAGAGACAACAGTTGGTAGGTGTCTGACAAAACAAATGTAAAGTGTTTAGCGCACTTCGCACTAGGGCATTCTTCTATTATTGTATGTCCATTAACAATAAAAAAGATCATGGCAACAATAATATACAGAAAAATTTGCAGGGAGTAACATTCCATGACAGAATGGCTGATCTTTAAAAGCAATTCTACACTTAAGCAACATTTATTTGCTGTATTTTCGTTTACTCTCTTTGTTAGGTGATCTAGATACTTTGTGACAACCATAATTAGGAAATCAAATTGCTGGAGAACTATACAAACTAATATATAGGGCAATCCTATTAATAATTGACCAATAGGAGAATTTTTATCAGTCTTATCGTAACAATTTATCAAGAAAGTGACAAAGTTAATGGTCAAACCTAGGAAGATGTTATACGAATTGAACTTTTCAGTTACTTGTATAGTGACTTCTACTTTCTCCAAAGCATCTAGGAATTTTAAAATATTTATTCTTTTATTATAAAGAAAAATGATGGAGAATGGTGGGAGGAAACAATAAATATAAACAGGAAAGACGAAGGTATTGTGTAAGCCCTCCAATATTCCCTTGTCGAAAGTTCGAAACCACACATATTCATGAAGGATTAAAAGAGCATTAATTGATAAAGATAGTGATAAAGGAAGATTCAGTAATTCTCTTAAAAACCTATTCTTCGGCCGAGATCGTCCTAGAAGGGGGAAAATGCCAAAAAATTTGGATATTACGAAAACTGGACTGCCCAGGACGCGTTGGAATACGTCACGTTTCATGTTGGCATTTGTTTGAATATAGTTTTCTCTCAGATCGATTCTGCTAATACTCTTAAGTTAATAATGTTTGCTAGTCTAGGAATAACAGGTTCAATTTTCAATCAATACATAAAATATATATTTTTCAACCTTCAAAGAGGTCTTACAATATATTAATATTCTTATGTAATAAGCAGTATAAATTAGTCAGTCACATCTTGAGGAAATTTTTACAAGAACTCTTACCAATTCTCAACTCTTACCAATAAATAATAATAATAATAATAATAAAACTTTAAGATATACCACGTACATTCTTTCCTTTTTCATTTTCATCGAGTGCTCAATTTTTTCGAGGAACTTGCCTTAGAGTAGACTAGGCAAATGTAATTCAAGAGTTAATTTAGTTAATAAAAAAAAAAGAAAAAAAAGAAGCAATAATGAGTATTTTGGAAGATAATAGAGAATTCAAACCATGATGATAATTGTGATAAAGTAATCCCACATTTTATTATTTATTTGAATCTATCTATAATTTATGTATTTTTCTAGCTCTCTGTACCATTCAAATAAAGAATAGAGAATCTTTTTTCATGGGTTTATTATATTCTACAAGAGAAGAATGAGTAATAAAAGTGTTTTCTTTAACTGTTCAAAATATGAACTGTATTTTACTTCTAGATAGAAGGCGAATGACAAAAAAGAGGCAATAAATCCGGCAGTTTCATCTTTACGTACAATTTTCTTTTCTTTTCTTTTTTTTTTTTTTTTTACCTGCAATTTTTTATTTTTATCTTAAAATATAGAAAACAAATTTTAAATTTATACTTTTATTATTAAGATTTACCAATGGACCTTTTATATAAAAAAAAAAGACTGCTTTCATTCAAAAGAAATAAAATACATTCTTAGATGATTTTAGTTGGGGTTCGGTCAAGGTAGATCCAAAAAACACAAATTTAAAAAATGTATTTTTTAATAAAGGATGATCTGCCGACGTTTCGGCTTACATTGTAAGCCATCTTCAGGGCTGTAGAAATACAATGTCATGAGGATACAATAATAATTGACAATAACATAATAGAGAATAAACGTCGGCAGATAATCCTTTATTAAAAAATACATTTTTTAATTTTGTGTTTTTTTGATCTACCTTGACCGAACCCCTAGAAAAAATACTTCTAAGAATAATATCTACTAAAGGGTTATTATTATTTCTACTACCAATGAATATAGAACTCTCATACCTTCTATTCTCCGTAATAACCCTTTAGAATATTTACCTGACACAGCTAGTCAAGCGAAGGTATTACTAACACGCATGCTTAACAAGACTAGACAGCTACACAAGACAATAGCCATAAAAGAAACCAATGAAGACGGAGAATAGAAGGTATGAGAATAATATCTACGGTCAAAAAAACTCTACTTTTAAATAAAATACACAGTATTGGTATATTTCTAAAAGATTTTAAAAAATTTCAAACTGTTGAATGAATATAATTTTGGTTGAAATCGGATGAGGTCGAGGGAGAGCTCTGAGTGAAACCGAAATTTATAATTCAAATAGAGAGTTTTTGACCGTGAAGGTTGTTAGTAGAGAAATATTTGTTGGGGTTCGGTCAAGGCTGATTCAAAAAATACAATTTAAAAAATGTGTATTTTTTAAAATTCTTTGCCAATGTTTCGGCTTAGATTGTAAGTCATCTTCATGATATCCCTGAAGATGGCTTACAATATAAGCCGAAACATCGGCAGATAAGAGAAAATACACTTTTTTTTTTAATTGTATTTTTTTGGATCAATTTTGACCTAACCCCAACAAAAGTTCTCTACCAAAATTTATAATCTTCGTTGTCATTTGAGTAAGGAAAAAAATTTTTGTAGTGCATTTTGGGTGTAAAGCGTAATTTTTTCACGTTTGTGTTCTCTAACATTCTTAGGAAAAACACTTGGTAAAGAAATATTTATGAATTAAGTTCGAAGGGTGAGCGCTTCTCTCACAATATTTAACAAAGCTTTATGTTTTTGCCTTTTACAATGAATATCTTTACAATTTGTACAATGAATTTCGTCATTTATTCTTACTTACACCCCCTAATAAAACATGGAAGTCTGCTTAGAATAAATAACATCTGCGAAATGGTCTTTTTTTATTATATTCGGTAATAATAATAAATATATTAATTTAAACCAATTTTTATTATTTTTACTATTTTTTATATATAAATATTTTAAAGTTACTATGCTTATAATTATTGCAAAATACTGTTACCATTTTGATTTATTTTAGCAAGAGCCTAAAGTCTGTTAAATTGTATCTGTTTGAAGAATAAAGCTTATAAAATTAAGACGAGAATTTGAAAAAAATTTGAGAAATTGCGATTAATGCAATAGATATAGATATATGTCAACGCCATGAAGCGTAGGCCTTTAACTAAATATTATTTAATTTCCTAAAAAAATTATTAATAAGGAAAATAATCAACATTACTATATAATAGTATATAATTTGTAAAGAATATTAATGGAAAAAGTATAACAATAATATAACAAACAACATTTAATAATAAAGCAAAAAAAAAAATGGACCATGACAATATTTACATCTTGCTATCCTTGAACTTCAGCCTTGGTTTAAATGTCTTACAAAATTATGTTGAGAACTGGACAAAGATGACGACATAGGTTGTAACGGTACTCAGCATCTGAAAATCAATCACACAACCAAATATTAAGACTGTTGAGCACAACAGGTTATGGTAGAGCAGGATTCGATCCACATAGAAAACCAGACAGACAGTAATATGTAGGATACATAAGGACGTGAAGTAAAAATGAAGAAGAAAATGAGATTTATTGTTTTAGCCCAATCCTCCTAGCTTTAAGAAAATCACTGCAATAATGTAAATCACAGCTAAAAAATCTCTCCCCAGTTTATGTTACTTTTTCCACAACTCCCTTCAAAAAAATCTTAAACATATCATTGATCATAAGCAGCGCTATATTTTGTTACTATTGTAAATATAAATTACTTGAACTGTATGTTAAGTTCATTCATTAAGTTGACAATACACAAAAGCCTTAAGGAAAGGGAAGTGTTCAAGGAATGTCCAAGAGATTTAGTCTTTCTTCAGCTCCATTGCACGTGATTGAGCAGTGTTGTCAGGACCTGCGAGGAAACAAGGGTCATGGGAATCAAAGAATTAACCAAACATTTGTGCAAATGCACACAACTCTGCGAGTACCTAGTTCCTACCCCCATAGAAATGAACTATTAATTTCTAAAGAATAAGAAATTATGAATCAATTTATATAATTTTTTCTATAAAAGGTGACTTGTTTCTCCGAAAATGTAATTTTCTATAGTGGAGAAGTGAAAAACTCTCCATTTGTAATTTTCTTTGTGCATTCTAAACTTTTATTTCTCCCCTGTATATTGATATTTGTCCTTTATGTTTTATATCCTTCCACTGAATTCCTTCTGTGTCTTCATTGAAGTATGCTTCGGTAACACTTTGGCATTCATCGGACCTCGGTGCTTTCTGTGTTGTTCGCGATTGCTGAGTAAGTCCTGACCAACTTCCCTCATCGCTTCATTGCTGCATCCCAAGTGTTGATTCAATCCCCTTGAGGCTTGAGGGTGCATATTTTGCTATCTCTATTCCTGGAAAAGTGTTCCTTTTTTTTCTCTCTCTTTCTCTCTCCCTCTTCATCCCTAAATCCTTCTAAATTGAACATAATCTGCTAAGGTTCCCGTCATTTAAATCCAAGCATCGATGCGGGAAATTGTGAGGTAGGGATTGGGATGGTTTCAGATAAAAGGCGTTCGAAGGGTTCAGTTGAAATAATGGTTATGTCCTCGAAGTCAAATGTGTGTTTTTCATTAAAAAAACATGTTTAGTGAGGGCAGTTTTTATTAGGTTTTTCTTTATGTCATTTTTATGATTGTTAATTCTACAGGAAATTGGGTTTTTAGTTTGTCCAATGTAAGAACCATGACAATTAGATGTGACACAGGGAATTTTATAAACAACATTGGTTCTGTTAGAAAGGGGAATGGGGTCTTTAAGGATGGTGTAAATGGTAAAATCCATACTGAAAACTACAAACTAAAATGTTTGTTGTTAGTGGAAAATACAAGCTTAAGGTTGGGAAAAGTTTTTCTGAAGTATTTCTTAATATTTTCAGAAAGTTTTGGAATGTGCGGGAAAGAACGTAAAATGAGGTCATTTTTTGTGGGAGGGGCAAAGTTTGGAAAGAGAAAATAAAGAATTCCTGCACAAGTTTTTAATGGTTCTTACATAGTTTTAAACGTTGGCAGATAATTTAAAATATACAAATTTTTTAAATTTGTATTTTTTGGATCTACCTTGACCGAATCCCAACAGAAAATACCTAATAATAATATCTACGGTAAAAAAAAAAAACTCTCCATTTAAACATTTTATTTTCTGCTGTAGTGAAGATTGCGTTATCCTGGGCTATATTGAGATTTCTTCCTTATGAGCAGTAAAATTCACATACACTATCTCAGCACGGGCCTATTCCTCTTCTTCTTCTTCTTCTTCAGCTGATTCTCTAGGGGCTTGTACGCTTATGAAGTCGATGTAATAGAATTTGCTCTTCTTTTTCAAACAGTCTTAAGCTTAAAGGAGTAAATGAATAGGATGGTGCATGTTCCACGTTTAAAAGCCGTTAGACGTAGTAAGACTTTTTTTTTTTTTTTGTACTGGATTCGCAATAATTTTAGTTTAAGAAAAAAAGCTTATAAAATGTAAATGCAAGAACATCTCTTGTCGATACATTCAGCTCCTCGAATCAAATGAACTGGCATTTCATCAACGAGCTCTGGGACTAAGGGGTTTGTATAAATCACAAATATGGCATGAAGATCGCGTCTTCAGCAAGATTAGTGATGGTCTAGTGGTAAAGGGACAGGACTCTTGAGCTCAGGTTTAATGATTATGTAGTTTTTCTTTATTTCTGTGCTTCTGTTTGTAATGACCCCGAGGATTCCTGGTGTGCTCCAAGGTAACATCCAGCCTTCATTGGGATTCATACTTCATTGAATGTAGAATAATCGGACGGCCAGAATGGTGTGTTAAACACGCTCCTTCCCTACTATGTCATGGGTCGAGAATAAAGACATCTTCAATATGTTTGTCCACCTGAGTCTATATGACCTGCTTTTTTTTTTTTTTTTTTTTTTTTTTAATTAGCTTCTCTTATGTAAGGTATAGCTTGATTTCTAATTACAACAAATTCGAGAAATTTGCTTAAAATGAACTTTGGCTAACCTTGAACATTTATTTCATCCTTCATAAAACAAAAAAGCGAAATATTGAACAAATTTTCTAAAAAATCTGTAATGAGAACTACCTCAAAAGCCACCCTTATTTTAACAGACTTAGCCTCATACCCACCCTTTACTATATACCTCTACTTCGAGATCATTAGTTCCGACAAACCTCATATGAGCATCATATGAGGCGTAATACAATTTAACAATTGTAAATTTAAATGCAACATAAAAAAACTTTGCGGAATATATCTAACAATGCGGTTTCAAAAAGAGACAGCCAGGTAAGATTCTGATATTTCACACAGCAGTACAATTTATTTTCAGGCATCATTTCAATAACTATAATTTAGTATCGAGTAGATGAGACAAAAAAAAAAAATTAAAAGCTTCTAATTCATAAAGCACCTCAATCACAGAAATATTTTTATAATGCAATATTCGATTCACCCTCCGGCACCCTCAACCCCTGTTGAGGAAAAAAAACATTCCATTGTGTATAAGTTCACATTATTTTATATTTACCTCCTAATGGATGTGGCATTTATATAGAGATATACTAGAAAAATATTTATGATAATAGAAGAAAAAATTAATTAAAACAACTCCAACAATATCAGCTAAAAATGACTTACAGAGCAAAGGAGAGGATAATCCAGGTTAAACACACCCATTACTGAAAATTCTAGATCCCTTCTTTGTTTGAAGTGTATTCGAATCCGTCTCTGAAATTTGAAAGTTTCTAATTATCAGTTGGCCTAAATTAATTAAGATAAAAAATATATTAATTTCCAAAGACATAAGTAATAGAAATACTTCACACTTCATTATATGGAGATGGTTGTCCTCGGCATCTTCTTACTTCTTCAGAGCCTCCTTTAAGCCATCTAAGGCATTCAAGAGGCGGTAGTGTGAAGGTAGGTCCTTATACATTAATGGTTGAGGTAAGGTCAGAAAGGGTATATGAAGAAGTCCGTGACGCAGGAGGTGGGTAAACTTTATGAATTCCTCAGTATCGTAGTTGATGGATATTTTTATTGATATTTTCATGTCATCTAATCCCCCAATCTTATAAAATCTATCTTTACTAATTAGAAAATCTGGGTAAAACTCACATTTGACTATTTAGGTGGTCCCCACTCCTATTCGATTGATTTCGCTCATTAAAATATTCTCCTTTTTATTTAAATTTACATCAATTTGCCAAATTTCGAAGCCTTAAAATTGAAATTTACGGCATGGATAAACCTCACACTCTTAGTTGTGCAATTTCGCTATGTAACTGCTAGAATATTAATTTTATTCATAAGCAAATCTGTACCAAATTTCATTAGTCTAAACGAAATCTTACGCCCAGCACATTAAAAAAAAAAAAAAAGTTTGTAAGTTTTTACTTTACATTCCTGGATATCCCCATTCCTGCTGGCACAATTTCTCTACTCGCCTACGAACTAATTTTTTACTGTTATGTATATAAAAACAACATATCAAATATTATTAAGCAAAATAAATTAGCCTACAGCTTCTAGGCGGCAAAATGAGTATTACGGAGTTAGTATTGTTATATTATATTAGACACTTATATACTATATTTAAGACGCAAGAAATTGACAAGTAAAATAGAAATAGCGGATTAAGTATATTTTTATTTATTTATATTAAGGTTGAATTTACGAGGTTGCACATTTGTTACTCAAGAGACGTGTAAATTAATCAGTTTCCTTAAAAAATATTATTTTTTTACTTTTGAACCTTAGAACATTGGCTGGACCTGTTGTAACTCAGGTGTTGCGCCAAGTAAGGAATTTATAAAATGTGTATTGCAGGGATAGTATAGGGATAGCAAGTAGTAAATATTTTCAAGATATGTGGATTCTTATTAATGTATTTTTATTTTATACAGCCATATACCCTTTAAGACGCAATAATGTGAACATGAGCGGTTTTCCTCGAATTTTGGTTTTAGCATATTTTGTATTAATTTATTTTGAGATTTAATTTAATAGGCAATACATTTATGAAGAATTTAACTTTTAGAACTGCGCAATTATTGCTGAGGATTGTATTTCCTAAATACTTATTGAAGGTTTAGTATTTCCGATAATTTTATAAAACATAATTCTTATTATTAGATGATTTTAGTTGGGGTTCGTTCAAGGTAGATCCAAAAGAATAAAATACAAATTTTAAAAAGTATATTTTTTAAAAGATTATCTGCCAACGTTAAGGCTTACATTGTAAGCCATCTTCATGATAGCCCCGAAGATGGCTTACAATTTAAGCCGAAACGTTGGCAGATAATCTTTAAAAAAAAAACTTTTTCTTAAATTTGTATTTTTTTATTATTAACCTTGACCGAACCCCAACTCAAATCATCTTATAATAATATGTACGATCAGAAAAACTCTCCTTTTGAACATAATTCTTATTAATTTTCCTTCAAATTTCTTTAGATCTTTGTCCTTCTCAGCATGACACAGGTTTTCAGTTGCCCAGGAGAGCACAACTGAACGCACTTATTAGTAAATCATTATTTAGAGAACACCATATTAAGGAATATTCACAAGAGTCAGCTGGTAAAGTATTAATATTTGTATATGTATGTATTATATATGTATTAATATTAATAAGCACTGCTATTCAAATTAAAATAGCAGAGTTTTCCCAAAATTTTTATGTTGAAAGAGCGATTCCTTCTCCCCTGTATCTTTGACGATTTCTATTCGAGTTTTATTTTTCAGCATTAGCGCCTTCTAGAAAACTTCATTCATTCCCTAACATCATTTGAATACCTATATATTCTCTTGTTGCAAGCAAGAAGCTGTTCTGGATTTCTTATTCAATGAGTCAATGAGAGTCCAGTTCTTACTCCTTAGTATAACTGGTAAGCCAGGTATAGTTTCTTTGTTTCTAGGTATAAGTTGCCATGTACAACTTGTTGCTAGGTATAGTTGCTAGATAAGGAGTTCGGAACAGGAATATATTCGAAAATTTAATATAAATTAATTAAGTTAATATTTAATATTAATTAATTCATGAATTCAGTTCAATACATAATAAATCTTTCACCTTTTACCAAAGATTTCCGTAGTGGGACTTTTAATGAGATATAACCAATTTATAGGTCAAGACATACATGCCTCACTAAATAATGCACAAATAACAATTCAGTTTACCAATATTATATAAATGTAGTTTGTAATGTATTGGTATTGGTTTCAGAATTAAAATATATTTAGGGTCCTGAGGCTCTTAAGACTTATAATAATCATTTATTTATTTAGCCAGATTTTCAGGGCTCTTATCTTAAACTATTTAGATACTAACTCTAAACAAAAAATACTTACATTTCTTAGTAAGCCCTTCGTGCTATCACTTAAAATCAGTCGATATAAAGTTTGGTCAAAAGTTTTCACCTGAAAAATTATTACACTATAAAGTTATTTTTTGATATATTTTTATTTATTGACTATAAAGTTTATTTATGATTATATTATAAAAATCAACACCATTTTCATTTTAAGTAAGAGCTCAGAAGGAGAGCATTTATTTTTTAAATTTATTTAAAATTAAAAACATATTATTTGCTTATTTGATAAATATATTTCATATATTTGTAATAATTCCTATTATTGCATGAAATTTAAACAATTTACTATATTTTTCTCTTCTTTTACAACATTAAAAGTGATAGTAGTTATACAATTATTTTCATATATATATATAT
>KZ807144.1:455924-467970 GCA_000696205.2 Oncopeltus fasciatus
AGATATATAATAATATAAAATATATACAATAAAATAGCGATATATACAATATATGTGTGTGTGTGTGTGTGTCAGCCAAATCTCTACAGACCACCACAGTTTTTAGTTTTTCTTAATGAACTTCAATATGTAGCTGTTAAATGTGTAACAAAAGGCTAAGTTCATAATGGAGCAAAATTAGACATGTGGGAAAGAAAGAATGTGCAAGTAAAAAATGATTTTTTTTTTTTTAAGTAGTGGGCGTAATATTCAGTTCAGAGTAAAGAAACTCAACTCAAGATTGCTTATTGATAAAAGAAATATTTTGGGAGTTTCATGGCAAAATTGAACAAATAGGATAGGGTGTTTCATGAACCATACATTTTTAACTTCATGGCCAAGATCTGCAATTAGTAGTGTTCCTTAATGGACTTCGACATATCGATAAATTTTGTTATTGAGCGAAATACAACTTAGAGGAGTTGGAGATTGCCTGAAATATCAAGAACAAGTACGACAATTTTTTTTTTTTAATGTAACAAACTAATATTCAGTTTAGAGTAATAATAAATATATATTTAAGGATTTAAACAGCAAAATTGAACAATTAGAAGCAGGGATTAACCTAAAGCACTAATTTTACAGATATGCCACTATTAGTTGTTTTTCTTAAAGAAATTTGACAACTCACCTATTAATATAAAATTAAACCTACCTTCACTCTATCTAGCGTTCTTGAGAAAAAACATTTTCTCCTCTTGAATGTTTAAAATTTACTTTTTGTAATTACCTATTAGATAAGACAGAAAACTATTCATTAGTTAATGGAATAGATGAGAATCAATTAGACTCAATAATTTTTATAATAAATAATTATTTATTTCATCGTAATATTGTTCAACCCTCTTGAGGCATCCTCAGTAATGTGCACCCTTTTTCTCATATGGGTAATTATCTCTTTGATAATATATTGTCAATAAATAATTGGATGAACGATTGATAGATGTAAATATGGGATGACCTCTCATGGAGCATTCAATGTGTTATTACAAAGAAATAAAAATATAACTTAAATTGTAAAATGATGATCCTATATACACTGCTATACAATAATTTTCTCTATTTTGAGCTTAAAATCTACTCTTCCATGATTTAATTTTTTGGAAAATTTCTTCTCTCATGTCTATCGAGAATATTATTTCACATTTTAAGCATTAGAATTATCCACCAAAGATCTCTAATAGTAAAAGAGATACTTCACAACTAAACATAGTCAGTCAGTTCTATCGATCACAGTTTCTAACATACATTAGTTCATTATCCATCAATAGGTCCCTTGCAGCATTAGGGCTACCATCTTTCTTCTTGACAGTCTGAGAATTGAGTACCTCACATATTAAATCTAAAATCTTCAGGTGATCCATTGCCCAGGAATATCCATTCCTCGTTCCTAGAGGAATTTGCTAGATTCAGAAATATAAATCTGGCACCAGAAGGCATACCAATTTACTAAATCTCCACACCAACAAAGACTCGCTGGTTTTTACTTAGTTAACTTCTAATACCCCTTCCCACAAAAAAAAAAAAAAAAAAAAAAAAAAAAAAAAAAAATCTATACGTGTATGGACACAATAAATACACACAAATTTACTTATACACCCAAGGTCTGGGAAATAATAAAACAAAGAAATTGATTTCAAGAATACAAATATATTCAGATTAGTATAAATATTAATGTATACAATAAAACAATAAGTAGTAAAGAAAGGAATACAATAATACACAAATATATAATTAAATAAATCACAGCAAAGAATTCTATTAAGTAGTATTATTTATTTTATTTTACAACTCATTTCTTATTTTTCAGCTAGGTATTAGTGTGATGTTAAACCAATGAAAAGTATTCCTATTCAAAACCATCAAACAAATAGAAAACTCTGAACGAACCTAATAATTAAAATACATGAAATTAAAATACAAATATTATCTCATTATTATGAAAGCTCATGGACAAAATCTGTGAATAGTAAATGTAGAGATATCTCAATCAAATACATTACTACAAATTGTATCTAAATCAATCTCTTTATAATTAACTTTAGTAAAAAAAATATATCAAGTTTTTTTAACAAATGAATATCAACATTCAAACAAACATCAATAATTGAGAACATAACATATATATTAATGAGTATGTACATTGGAAAGCAAATATTCTACTTAACAATCTCAGAAACCTTTCAATATTATACAGATTTTATATTATTATTATGCTTTAGAAATGAAAACCAATATAGTTTTATAAATATTCATTTTATTTGTGGTTTTTAATCCCACATAAATTTAAATCAATTAATGCAAGGGAATAGAATAAAAAATCTAAATGTCCCAGCCAGGGCTCGAACCTGGATCTCCTGCTAACCGGGCAAGCGCATTATGGTTAGCAGGAGATCCAGGTTTGAGCCTTGGCTGGGACAGTTAGATTTTTTATTCTATTCCCTTGCATTAATTGATTTAAATATAGTTTTATTTGTGTATCTTTCCAAAAATGGAATTCCAGTCATATTAGCAATGTTTTGAAGTGAAATATCAAGTCACTAACAACATATATATGTCATAAAACAAAATATGTTTAAGGTTCAAATCAATAATAAAGATTTTTTATCTAGGACTATAAATAAAAGTTGTCATGTGAATGTCTTAATATTAAAAGGAAAATAATATAATTAGATGTTTTGGAAAGGTGTTCTTTTACTAATAATCAAGATACACACTATTGCAATGAAAAAAAAAAAAAAAAAAAATTAAATGCTACTAAAAACAAAACGATTGAAGATTAAAAAAAACCGATTAAATTATAAACAATAAACATGCAGCTTATGCCAATTTTAGAACATTCTCACTGAATCATCATTCAGACTATGAAAATACTAATAAATAAAATAAAAAGACCGTCAGAAGAAACTGCATTCACCTAAAAATCCTCAAAATTGTAGATACAGTTAAAATTAGAATTCCAAGGAAATTCAGTCATAGTTTTTCAATTCTCTTAATTACAATGAAAATCCCCGAATTATTATTTTAATAATATAAACTGTGATTCATCAAGTTAGAGAAATAATTAAAACTTCTAGAGGTTAAAATGTTTTTAATTGACTTTGTAGTTACATTTAAACTCTATCCATTACCAATTTTTCTGTTAGATAGCAAGTATTTGAATAAACATTAATTTAAAAAAATATACAAAAGAAAATCAGATTCTAGAAATTATCATTAAAGTTTTAGAAGTTAGATAAAATTTTCAAAATTTATACTACAATAAATTATAATTATTTTAATATTAGATGTTTTTTGTTGGGGTTAGGTCAAGGTAGATCCAAAAAAATACAAATTTAAAAAATGGGTATTTTTAAAATTATCTGCCAACATTTCAGCTTACATTGTAAACTTCAGGGCAATCATGAAGGTGAAAGGGGAAGTCCAGTCATCAAGGTTCCATTTTCATGACAATGGCTTAGAATGTAAGCCGAAACGTTGGTAGACAATTAAAAAAATACACATTTTTAAAATTTGTATTTTTTGGATCTACCTAGACCGAACCCCAACAAAAAGCATTTAATAATAATATCTACGGTAAAAAAAAACTCTCCATTTGAACATATAATTATTTAATTTAGAATGCTACATGGTGAATCCTACCCACAATTAAAATATACAATGGTTATAATATAATAAGAGTTATTAATATAAAATGGTTATAATAGAATAAAATACAATTTTCTTGATGATTAATCTATTTATTTATATACAATACTTTTGCTGTAATTTTTAATCAGGAGTAATATGCTTTCTAGTTCCGAAATCAAGAAACTTAACTTAACTAGGAGGAAACTAGTTTTAATAGAATGTTAAATTTTTTCAAAGGCAAATAAAGAGTGATTAAAAGCCATTCAATATCCTCAATATATAATGTAATTTTCCACAACAAATTAAATAATGAGGCACATAACAATCAGCTAAAATAAAACAGTATAACAGAAAAAAAAAAGTTATAAATTCTAATAAATACAGAGAGCATAAAAGAGAGCAAACAACTGATGACTCTTAACAATAAAAAAATATATAACTTACATCAAACATAAATAAATAAACATTTAAACTCAAGTTTCTTTGCTAAGAAAGAAATTCTTTCCTTATGCTGTTAGTGAAACTGAATAAGTGCAAGGATTATTTAAATTCAGTTCTTCAGACATTATATGATGAACTGGGTTTTTTACCTTAGAATCAAAAATATTTTTAATATATATAAATTGTTTTCTTATTTTAATTTAAAAAACATTAGATTTTAATTATTATTTTTAAAATACGATAAAAAGGCAAAATTTAGAGGAAATATGAGTAAAAGAAAATAGAAAATTATACAAAATAAATCAACATGAATATGCATAAAAAATATTGAAAAATAAAGTTGTGACATGCAAAGATTTATTAAACAATTAATACTTAATGACCTTTTGACTTCTTCTGCAAAGAGACAATCTGGAAAAAATAGTAATATGACAAACATTGATTCTGCTCTCCATTTGGAAAACAAATCAACCACTAGAGTAAATATTCATGTATTAATTTTATAAGTTTTATTTAGAGAGTTTTCTAAAATTTAAGAACATAAAAATTATGATTCTTATTTTACATCACAAAGAGGTTATTTATAATATATACTGGAAAGCCTAAATTCTTGTCAATAATAAAACCTTAAATGCTTTTAATTTTAATTTTGATAACACATAAAATTTTTATAAAAAAATCTTCATAGGTTGAGATCGTCCACTCTATCTCTTAACTAAGTCTCTTAGCCTGATGAATAATTTTAATTTATAAAGCAGGCAGTGATCTAACATACATTTAATTGCTTTTAATACATACTTGGTGGACATAAGATCCCAAGTCTGAAATTGTATGACAAACATGACCTTCAAAATTTAAACTCAATTCTGCTTCATTTATAGTAATTGTTTCTTCTTTTGAATACATCATACAACCACAATTTTATTATTTTCCCTCAGGACATTCAATATATCCATTAATAATAATATTGACATGCAAAATCTTATTAGCACAAACTTACATAGGATCTTGTAACCAAGCTTATAATCCTCTTATTGTGAGATTCTTGATTGCTACAATAGGGATAAATTTAGGCGAAGAAGTAATGGTCAGGAGGAAGGTAATGCCCAAACTCTTTACCGAATAGACTCCATACTATCCCAAATGATGTCTAAAATGACTTATATCTACATTCTTCAGCCTCCATTTGTTGACTTAATACTAATCTTAAACAAAATTTTCTAAACTATATAAAGGAAACAAGACTATTCTTTTATTATTCTAGTATATTAATTTGTAACTGAAAATGACTACAATGGAAAGTACTTAAAGTTAATAAACATATACTCCAGCTATTTATATACTGAAAACTTAGGGAGCAAAGATTTATAAACTCTTTGATTGCATTGGAAATTAAGATAGTCTCAAAACTGAAATTATAAAAGAAATAAGTCCTATGCTTGAAAATTGTACTGAAATGCCTTTTTACTTAACATTTTACTTCTTTTTTTTTCTTCGTATAATTACAACTTTTTCAACTCATTGGCTTTTCAAACACTATAATTATATGTTAGGATAAACATACATACATACATACACACACACACACACACACACATATATATACATATATTTTTTTCTCTTTTTTTTTTTTTTTGTGTGCTTTGCCAAATAATATTCTGCATATCCTCAATTAATCCAAATAAATAAAATTCAATTGTCTAGGAAATTAAAATATTAAGGCAGAAACAGAATACATGCCGATATAAGATTAAAAGAAGTCATTTCTACAAATAAACACACATTTTTCAATTAACTTGTATTGATTTGTAAAAGCTAACCAAAACAATGCTTCAAAGTTCCATCATTAACAAGCTGGAATATGAGTTTGGGTTGAAGTCTTATAAGTAAGCGACAAAGACAAATAAAATAATTCTACTTGCTTACAATATATAAGATGCAATGAAACCCCGATTAACCGGCAATAATTGAAAGTGCCTCCAAATTCACTTAGTAGGTCGTGTAAAGATAATTATGAGAGGATTTATATAAGTTGAGTAAGGACAAAGAAAAAAAAAAATTAAAATAAAATAGAATAAGCAAAAGCCCACAATGTTTAAAAAAAAAAAAAAAATGTGGGTAGAAGTTAAGTTTTTGTTAAGCTACAAATGTATAACTTTTAAGTAATTCACTGCAAAGAGCTCATTTATACTCTTTTCTCAGTTTCACAAGCAATAGTAAAGGCTTTGAATATTTTATATTTCTCTCATGCCTATTAAACAATGCAGAGCGCTAGTGTTGTCTTATGCCCTTTAGTCTAAATCTGATAGGATATTGCTTCTCAAAATGAACTAAAGAAAAGAGTAAAATTCTTAGTTATTCATGAGTAAATAATATAAATATCAATCATGAAGCAGAATGTAACTTTTTTATTGTTTAAAATTAGCAAAAAATATTTATTTTTTAAATAAGTCAAATACTAAAATGATATGCAATCTATTTACTTTAAAATAAATTTAAATTTGAAATTGAAATTATAACCTAAATTTACATTTAGTAATTTAAATGACAGAACTCAATTTTACATAACTATTCAAATGCTAAAAGCATAGCCCTGAGATAAAATAAATTAATACTTAAAATATTAAATTCTTTAACTTAAAAGAATGTATATTAAGTAGCTTAGCTTATTAAAAAAAAATTTTTTTTTGAGTTTGTTTTAAGTACAAAATATTTGAAATCACATACTAGTAAACAAAAAATTAATTTATATTATTACTTTATCGAGGGGGAAAAAAAATTACATAGCTTAAAATGAAGTCTTTATTTTTTTGGTTAGCCGAGGTTGTATTGTATTCCTGATGTATAAAACCAATTTAATACTAAAACAAATGTAAAACCCTTCAGATAAAAACAATTCCATTTGCAAAGGGAATTTAGTAAGTAAGTATAACAAATTATTTTCGGTATACTTCATGTCTAGAAATAAAACTGAATCACATTAGCTCAATGAGGACGGAGAAATATAAAGTTGATGTCAAGAGAAACCAAAATTAACTTTGCAATAAGGCCTAATAAAAAAGAGGGTTTTATAAGAATACTGAATAAAATATGAAATTATCTCATAACTGATGAGGTTCAAGTAATTACTAAATGTGACAATGTACCATTTAAATAAAAATATGAGACAGTTTTCATTGGAGAAATGGCTATCTCCTATGCTGCATTGAAGCTGTAGATATTCTGTTCTTGACTCTTCATTCATTGTTCACAACTACGGAGTCTCGAAGTACTTGATCTTCCTCAGGATCCTTAAGGATGGTAAGTTTTAGTATTGGTCTAAATAAATATGTATAGTATTCAAAATTAAGTCCACAGCCAAAAATTAATAGAGGGTGCAAAAGAATATCAGAAAAGCCAAAATTGAAATAATAAATAAAATAAATTGAGGGTCTAAAAGAATATCTGGATAGCCAAAGTGTAAAATAATATAAATTGATAGTTACTACTCTGTCATGCTTGAGCAAAGAACTATTGTTCACCAATAAAACATTACAAGAATAAAAAAAAAAAAATGAAAAAAAAAACTTAAAGACATGCTTGATGAATATAACATATATTAAATTAATATACTCTGAAATATTCATTCAGATACTGCATAAATTATTGTTATACATCTATTGTACTTAAATATCCCCATGCTTCTATAAAGAATGAAATTAGCCACATAAATTAATGTATACATATATAATTAAAATAATTATTACAAATCTCTTTAAAAATAGAAAGTAGTAAACAGAGAAATAAAAAAATCTTCATAGGTTGAGATCGTCCACTCTATCTCTTAACTAAGTCTCTTAGCCTGATGAATAATTTTAATTTATAAAGCAGGCAGTGATCTAACATACATTTAATTGCTTTTAATACATACTTGGTGGACATAAGATCCCAAGTCTGAAATTGTATGACAAACATGACCTTCAAAATTTAAACTCAATTCTGCTTCATTTATAGTAATTGTTTCTTCTTTTGAATACATCATACAACCACAATTTTATTATTTTCCCTCAGGACATTCAATATATCCATTAATAATAATATTGACATGCAAAATCTTATTAGCACAAACTTACATAGGATCTTGTAACCAAGCTTATAATCCTCTTATTGTGAGATTCTTGATTGCTACAATAGGGATAAATTTAGGCGAAGAAGTAATGGTCAGGAGGAAGGTAATGCCCAAACTCTTTACCGAATAGACTCCATACTATCCCAACCCTCAAAGTAGTTATCATGACTAAGATTCTATTCCAAGTCCACAATATTAGGAATTATTATGAATTGATATTTGGAACAGGAAATTACTTCATTGAAAAGATTAAATAATCAACATTAAAAAACCAGGCATTTTCATCAGCTTGGGTTTATCAACTATTCTAGTTCATAAGACTGTAGAATTGATAAAGGCTTAATAAAGATATTCAATGGAAAAAGCTATAAACAAATTAGTGCAACAAAGATGTGAACAACATACGGGTGTATTCGGGTGAATGCTGTACAATGAAGACTATGACAGAAACAGGGAAAGTATTTATTAGATGAACCCCTATGATGACAAAACTATTTCAGAGAATCTTGTATATATAAAATAATAATAAATAAAAAGAAACACTGCAAATAACCGACAAACTAAAAATACAGTTAAATAATCCTTACATTTTGATTCAACAAAGAAAATTTCAAGGATTCTCAAACCCTATAATAAATAAATCATATAAACAAGAGACAGAACCAATTTTATAGAAATTTAAATACAATCACCACTTACACTTCTCCCTCCCACCTTCTTCTCCTTTCACTTCTATCATTATCCAAGAAACTCACAATAAATTAAAAAAAAAGCTTGTTAACTATTGAAGTGACAGAGTCCTAACCAGAAGAAGAATTTAATTACTTTATACAGACACAAGTGCCCAGGAAAGCAAACAAGTGTGTAAATGTTTATTTTTACTCTAGCATCTTATTTTTTCTAAAGGAATTTAGTTATTGAAACTTTTCTCTTGCCAGACTTATTTGTATGATATTTTCTTATAATTTACCTACTAAGTACCAAAATTATTGACACTAAAATGAATGCTTAACAGGCAGCAGTTCACAGATTTTCCTCATGAAATTTAGCATATTACACTTAAATGTTAAACTAAATGCTTAGTAGGTTACTTAATATTCTTAGGGCCATAGGTGAGGGAATTACTAGACAGAAATATCAAATGTGAGTAAACATTATACATGTGTGTGTGTGTAGCGGGTATAATATTTAGTTTAGGGAAATGAAACAACATATTTTTTTTTTCTTGGTAAAAGAAATATTTTAATAGTTACATACAAAATTATAACAAATAGAATAGGGTTACTTGAACATAAATCTTAATTTTAACAGTCTAGAAGCCTCAATTTAATGTTTTTTTCTCAATGAAAGTTCATAATTGAACAAAATTGGAGTAATATAAGAGGTGTAATGCTTAGTAATAGTAATGCCAAGTATTTTCAGTGCAGCCAGCATACTATTTAGTATAGATTAATGAAGCTCAACAAACACTTGTATATTGTTAAATAAGATATTTAAAAATTATAAAACAAAACTGAACAATTAGAAATGGGGAATACCTTAATTAAAAATTTTAATTTTACACAATTAGTCATTTTCCTTTATCAAATTTGGCATATATTAATAAAAATTAAATGAAAGGCTGAATTCCTTACTTGGCAAAACAGACAAAAGGAGTAAGGGATTGTAAGAAATGTCAAGTGCGAAATCAAAAAGTCTTTGCTGCAGTGGCTACAATGTTTGGTTTAGAGTAATGAAACAACATAGACTTGTTTATTAACAAAAGAAATATTTTTAGAGTTACACACCAAAATTAAACAGCAGGGAGGGAGGGAGGAGGGAGAATTACCTGAAACCTAAATTTTAATTTACACAAGCCACAATTACTTGTTTAATGTAATGAAATTTGGCACGTTGCTTTTAAATGAAAAGACAGTCCATTATTGAGTGAAATCGGACAAATAGGAGGGAGATTACCTGAAGAGCAAAGTGTGAATATATATATATATTTTTTTTTTTTTTTGTGCAGAAGCATAATATTCAGTTTGAAGCAGAGAAAGTAAACAAAAATTTATTTTTCTATTAATAAAAGAAATATTTTATAAGTGTGGGGTCTTTACTGGTCTAAAAATATTAATCAACTACATTAACCAAGGAATTCACTTAGTTCCTGTTTTCTACTGTTTTAGTTAATAAAGAAACCAAATTTAGTTTTTTTTTTTTTTTTTAGCTCATTCCTGCAAAAGATGAGTGACCAAAGCAAGAGGGAGTTAAGGACACCACAAATAGATTTACATTTAACCTGACACTACATATAACAAGATATCAGGAATTTTAATTTCTTTCTCCCTAGCCTTACTTTGAACATTCAGTAATTAATTAACTTGTCCATCTATTTGTAGAAACTTTAAATGGAAAGTATGCCTTAAAAAAAAAAAAAAAAAAAAATTTTTTAAAGATCTCCAATAAAAATCAATAACATTTGGACAGGTATGCGAGTGCTCTTGAGTGTGTGTGTGCATGAGTGAATATTGCTAAACTTTCATATTTGTGGGTAGCTATCTTCCCATGAAAATTTTTTTTTAGAGTTCCCGAAGCATGATTTAATGTAAAGCTTTGTAAAGATGGATTTATTTAAGGAAATAAAGCTAAAAACTGGCTCAGAAAAATATATTGTATCATTATACATTTGTTAACTCATGCAAATTATAATATTCAACAGAAAACAAGCAAATAACGAAAACTAATTATAACAATAAATTAAATAATGAACTGATCAACATTTTATGTATCATTGACTTTTTCTTTTATAAACCTTTTTTTGGAGTAACCTTTTTTTTTTTTACCAACTATGATTTTGTTTGTATGAGAATTATTTGTTCATAAATAAGTAAATTACCTTTAAAATGATTTAGTGAATAATTAATTAACAAATAATGAAAACAAAGAGAGATTATTATATTTATATTAAGTCAATAATAAAGCAATTCAATGAAAAAAAAATTCAGTTTAGAAAAAAGTAAAAGCTTACCTTGACCTAGACAAAGTTGGTGTGGCTAATATACCAGAAGGTATCTTCATAAAAGGTCGATTTCCATTATCTGATTCTTTAATAAATGATTCCCAAAACTCAGTTGATAGATAAAGAAGTTCTTCCATAACCTATGGAAAATTTTATAATTTTAATGTTATCATAATTTATAAGTATAAAGTAAAAATTAAAATGCAAAAGATAAGGTAAAAATCTAAAACCTCTTAATTACAACTTAATAATCATGAATCTTAATAATCACGTGATATTAAAATGCTATTTCTGGACATCAGAAAAACCAGGTGATAAAATGTATTAGGAAAAATTTTGTCACATCATTAATGTATGAACATAATGCAGGAAATATCAAAAATTTGTTTCATTTGGTGACAATTACTTCAGGTGAAATTAAAAATATATCTTATTTAAATTACTGGACATTAATAGAATTGGCATGTTATAACTGAATTGACAAGCAGAATACTTTCAAATACATTTATAGGGATGTTGGTAATGAAATAGTTAGCGTGGGAGACTCACATGTCAAAGGTCCTGGGATCAAATTCCAGCTCAACCTTAATATATTATGGAGAGCTGGGATCCTAAAATCGTAGGCTCACCCTAGCACAGTACTGCAGCTCGGAGTACCAGGGAGGGCTTTGGTCACAAATGAATGAATGCATGGTGTTTTTATTAATAAATAATAATACGTTCCACACAAAATCAAAACCATCTGTACTGGACAAGAGTCCATCTATGGGAGTCCAACCTTTATAAGTAAAATAAATATATAGAATATGTACAATCTATATAAATAT
>KZ807144.1:487551-508683 GCA_000696205.2 Oncopeltus fasciatus
ATATATATTTACCATTTTTAATTTTTATATTACACAGCTAAAGTCATGTATAATTTTTTTTTTTTTTTTTAAATAGTGGCCTTCTTCGTAAGACTAAAGATGCTTTATTAAAGGGCATTATAAAATACTTATTCATTTTCTTTCTTGCTTGTAGTGAAGGTCGGCAATAAGGTAATAAAAGAATCAGTTTGCATTTACTTTAGCTCTGCTGTTTTCAGAACGCATAGCTTTTATCATCAGAGCCTCTCAGTGACAGAATGTGCAGGCATACAGACTGTCTTTTCCGGCATCTAAGAGGCTCAGATGATGTTAGCTGTTCTTCCACAACCAGCTCAGTCAAATAAATGCGAAAAATTTAAAGAAGACTGATTTGTTCAGCTCCTCACATTTATTACTAAACAAATAATCATTTGATTATTTTTCTTCTCCTAAATAATATGTACTTCAGCATGATATATGGTATATGACATTTCATTAACATTTGTTATGCATTATTTAATCAACTAGTTCAATATACTTTTGTGTATTATTCATTCATACAATTCTTTTATAGGATGGAAATGTGATAGCCAGTCTCGCTTATGAGTTTGAGCAGGACGAGTACAATTCCAAAGATAAAGAGTAATTTATTCTTCAAGTATTATTTACATATTATTTCCTTTTATTTATTTTATTTTGTTTTGTTTTGTGTGTCTGGTTTCAGATTAGTCGTAGGACTTTCTTTGGCCATTGCTTTCATAGGAGTGGAATTCTTAGGTTTTTTTACTGGGCTATCTATGTTCAAGCCATCTATAAGTCTCCTATGTATCCTTTGTATTTATTTATTTTAACTTCGAAATATAGGTTAGTCTCCAGAACTTGAGTTAGTTAAAATTTGCATTATTTTTCATAACTTAAACTTTAATTATAAAAATTGGTTGCATATTTCAATTTTTAGTTCTAATTTTTCTTCATTGAGCACTGCATTAAACCCTGGTGGTAAGGGAGAATTTTGCTGATTTTCAAGTTTAGCTGGTTCTTTTCTTTAAAAAAAAAATGCTTTTGAGTTGAGGTGGGAAGAGTTAATTACTTTGAAATAAATACATATTTCCCATTTAATGGATTTACTGGGGCCGAGAAAAAGGTCTTCCCATGCTTAAAAAAATTTTTGTTTCATAAGCATTATCATCAGAACCTGTATGCCCAAAATAGACAATATTAGGTATTATATCCTTTATTTATTATTAGTTAATTAACTTGTATGTGTTAATGTGTGCGCGTGTGATTCTATTTACTGATTTTTGGGCTTCTTATTTTTAATTAAATTATGAAGAAACATTAGTATTTGTTTTATTTTTGGAATTTTAGATATAAATTTATTTTTTATCTAAAATGATAAATTTCCTGTCTTCAATCAAAGACCATATATGACTTATATTTGTACATAAGTTATTACAAAAATGTGTATAAAAATACTTTTATATTTTTATTATTTTTCGCTTATATAGCCTTAGTCTGAATTTATTCCAGGCTTGGACTAAGGGTTCAAATGTACAGAACGTAGGTACATAATGAACACCGAGTTAAAGAGAAAAAAAGTCTTCATATGAAGACAGTAGTTCTCTCTATTTTAGATAATAACAGTACAAGAAATGAGAATCCTTTAATGAATAAATTAAAAATTACATTATTATATATAAATTAGAATTAGCTATTAATCTCTGATTTTTTCAAATACAAGCATTAAACCAGTTAAAAATAAATAAACAAAAGCCATAATAATTAAATTACATTGAATTTAATAAATTATTAAAATTATTTAGTTTGTTTAAGCATCATTTTTATCATTCAGAAATTTGAAAAAATAATAACATCTTAGCTTTGTAACTTATAAAGTTTTGTAAATCTGGTTACACAAAAACTTTTTTATACAAACATTTACTTACTGATAAGAACAGTTACTCCTGCCATGGGATTTGCAAATGTACTATTACATGTTGGGTGAGAGAGGATTTCTGCCATTGCATGCTATTTCCTATACCACTACATTGGATCATATTTCTTGCTAGGTCAATCTTGTAGTTCAGGTTTCGAATTTCTTTTTTATTCCCCCTTAGATGTGGAATTCATTTTGTTATTTCCTCTTATCATATTTTCTCTTTTTCATCACAATATGTATGCCTCTTTAAATTGTCAGTTTGCTGGAAAATATTTGTTTTTAACTATAAATTATTATTTTTTGAATATTTTTAGCTGTGAGATTAACTGTCATTTCCCAAAGAAAAGTATATTTTCTCTTTTTTTTTTGGCCTTATACTCTCTTTATTTTGTATTGGAATATGTATTTTCAGAATTTTATTTTACTTTTGATTAGAGTATAATTTGCATTAGTTGAAATTTGTTTTAATTATTTGCATTACTTAAATGTTTAATGTGTTTCCTAAACTAAGTTCACAGCAATATTTCTCCATGGGTTTTCGTGTATTTTTACATCTCAGTGGCTCATCCAGTCATGGCAGTCTTCAGTTTATTGGCTGATATTTTGTACCTTCTCTGTTTTGCCAGCAATCGTCGAGTCTCTCAATTTAGCATGTATGCTAATTGGTTCTAATAAAGAAATTTAAATTGACCATTATCTTTTTAATATTTTTCTAGTGCATTTCTTACTTTATTTTAATTTATATGTATAAAATGTAACAATGTTATATTATACTGTCATCTAAATCATATTGAAATAGATTATTGTTTGTATTTATGAATTTAATTTTTATTTTATTTGATGGTCTGAAATACCAAATAAAAATAATTTTACCTTGCTTATATACTCTCTAACTGTATGTGTGATTGGTTTTTTTTAAATATGTATTTAATTGTATATAGTGTAAATAAATCTATAATTAAAGCTTTTGAAAAAATAATTAAATTTTCTGTTTTAATTCTTAGTTTTTACCTAATCAAAAGAAATATATTTTTTTTTTCCCCTTTTGATTGGTATTTAGAAAGTTGTCCTCATCTTTCTTGTACACACTACAGCAACAACAGTTTAATAAATCATTATGTCTTTGGTGCAGTGAAAAGTAAAAATCTACTATTAAACATGCACCTCAATTGAAATTATCACAACTGATGCATCCTTCAAGTAATAGTATTACTTTATGACAAATCACTTTTATGATGAAAAGGGCCTAAATAACTGTAAAATTATTATGATTCTTTTTATATGATGTTTAGTTGTATAGCTATTGAGATACCAATATTTAAATCATAATTATATATATATATCACAATATATCATTTTCTGTATATATGCAGAATATGAATTATGGAATGAAATATATATATATANTATATATATATATATAGGAGGAAGAGTGAAAAACACAAAAAAGAGAAAAAAATATACTGAGTATTTCATTTAATCATGGAGACTGCTCACCCTTTGTCAGAGAGGAGTAAAGAGAGACAAAAATATAAAATCTTAGTTTCCTCTTTATTGTTGGCATTATAAAAATATTTATAGAAAAAAAAATAGGTGTAAAATGCAATTTTAAAATATGTAAATTCCATAATATTTTTTGGAAAAAATAACAACCAAATATTTAGAAAATACTCAGTGCTTAATTGATTGTTGGGCGGGTCTCTTTATTTTAAAATAAAGAAACCAAATTCAGTACTTAGGCTTTTCATTACAAACTGTTTAATTTATTCATTTTAGGTTGAAATAAAAGAATGGGAAGTGGGTGAGGTTTTAGTGGAAGAGTAAAATGTATAATATTGATTTTTTTATTTGTGCTGGTAACGAAGTTGATAACAATTAGGGTTATCAAATTAAACCGATTCTTCGGAGTTTTTTTCTTTTAACTCTTACTTGCTGAGCTCTTTCAGAATTAATGATTCCATCTTCTGAGCTCAGTCCCCTTATATTGAGTGCTCTTGCCTTGGTAGCTCTAGATGCACTAAAAAGAAAAGTGTGAAGAATTTGTTATATTTGATAACCCTAATTGTATTATATTGATTATTTGTTTTGATTTGAGTCATAAAATAAATTAGGTGTAAAATTTTAAACATTAACAGTTAGAGTCTAATATTTAAAAAACAAAAACAAACTTATATTAAGAATGATATTCTGGGATTTAATTTCGATTTTTGGGCGGGCACTCTTCATTTTTAAATATAGGAACTAAAGTCAGTATTTATTTATTTTCATTTCAAACCCCTTGAAGTAATTCATTTTTGGTTGAAATCAGATGTGGAAAAGTGCTAGTTTAGAGAGTGACAAAAATTTATAATCTTAATATCTTCATTATTTTTGAGTTTCATAAAAGTCTAAAGAACTTAATAGATGTAAAATTTAGTTTACTACCATTTATATCCCATAAAATTAGTATGAAAAAAACATTCATTAAGGAATAAATTGAAGAATGTAACTGTGATAGATGAGCACTTCCTCCATTCTATCTTCCCTGCTCTTACAGATTAAACTTCGATGCTTATATTTTTTATGCTCTCTGTTCTTCCTGGATTGTAAGTTAAATTTCCTCATTTACCATTATTTATTAACATCTTTAATGATGGATAGAAAATCAATAAAGATGTTAATAACATACATTACGCAGCATTTGAGTGACGGACTATTTTTTTTTTTTTTTTTTACATAGTTCAGTAATCATAGTAGAATAATCTACTGAAATCTCCAACAAATCTTTACGTCATAAGGTCTGAATCAATTTTCACTATATTCACCATGGTACCAGGGACACCATGCTCATGAATGCACTGGAAGCTACAGCATTTGGTGAACCCCCACAGAATTTAAAATACAGTGCTGCAAAGAAGTGCTCTCATTATTTTTAAACAGTAAATGCTAAGGAATAGAATAAAAAATCTGTCTCAGCCAGGACTCGATACAGGATCTCCTCCTACCCGGGCCGGCATGTTAACCAATTGCACCACTGAGACTATACAGATAACTTATTGAATCCCCCGCACTCGTACCGGGAGACTAACCTCCGAGAAAGACGAATAGATCATCTTATGCTCGAAGGAGCTGACATTCTCAAGCTATTTATTAGTCTCTCGTTACTTTTATAAATATTATTTTGTTGTGGTATTTAATCCCACATAAATTTTAAACAATAAATGCTAGGAAATAAAAAAAAAATCTTACTGTCTCAACCAGGACTCGAGTCTGAATCTCGTGCTAACCGGGCAAGCGTGCTAACAGACTCCCGGTACGAGTGCGGGGAATTTAATAACTTATCTGACTAGTCTCGGTGGTGCAATTGGTTAACACGACAGCCAGGATAGCAGGAGATCCAGGTTCGAGTCCTGGCTGGGACAGTTAGATTTTTTAATCTATTCCCTAGCATTTATTGTTTTAAAAAATTGCATAATTATTTTAATGGAGGAAGAGAATATTTACTCATATATATAACAAATACGTCCAAAGTGATTCTAACGAACTGTACCAATTTACCATTTCATCTTCCGGGTTGGACCGAGTCAAATTGTTCTTATTTGCCGAGCTTTCGCACATCATGTGATGGCTTCTTCAGGGCTGAAAAGAGAATTCTCTTTTCAGCCCTGAAGAAGCCATCACATGATGTGCGAAAGCTCGGCAAATAAGAACAATTTGACTCGGTCCAACCCGGAAGATGAAATGGTAAATACATCTGACGACCGACGAAGCCTACGTGAACTGTACCAAGTTAGTATGAACACATTTTCTCTCCAAGCATCAAGGGATTTTATCAGCGATCTCTGCCAATTTTTAGTTTTATTGCTATCCTTTTTTTTCTACAACATTTATTGGTGCTTAGTCTGGTTATAAAATTTTGTGAATCTTGTCAGTGGTGGACTAAAAATTTTAAATTTATATACATTTTTTTTTTTGTGGTATTTAATCCCAAGTATATTTTAACAATTTTTAGTGTAAGGGAACATAATAAAATAATCTAACTGTCCCGGGCATAATAATCTAACGGTTGAACGCCCCTAAACCCGATCCTACCTACCTATCTAACTGTCCCAGCCAGGACTCGAACCTGGATCTCCTGCTATCCTGGCCGGCGTGCTAACCAATTACACCATCGAGACAAGTCTGATAAGTTATTAAATTCCCCGCACTTGTGTCGAGAGTCTAACCTCCGAGGCCGACGAATATATCGCCTTATGCATGGAGGAGTTGTTTAAATGACTCTCGTAATTTACTTTTAAAGTTTAATTTTATAAATATAAATTTTTGTGGTATTTAATCCCACATAAATACCACAAAAAATAATAGTCATTTAAACAGCTTGACAATGTCAGCTCCTCCGAGCATAAATGTAACATTTGTAAAGGTATAAAAAAAATAATTTAACGGCACTTTTATAATAAGAGTTGAAATTCCTCTCCCTGAAATTGACTTCAGTTCATGACTATGACATTACTTATTCCTTTAGTCCTCTAAGAAAGTCTCAATTGCAGTGCTTAATACTTCTTTTCTTTCTCCAACAATTCTTAATTATATCTCAAAATGTGACAGGAGAATAAAAATTGCATACAGAGGGAAAACTGTTGGATGTTAGAAGGTTAGTAAGTATAACACCATCATCTGCATATAACACTACCATGAAACAAGCAGTTCTAAGAGTCACATCTCCTGTGAATGATTCTAACATGTCAGCGCATACAATACTACTTCCACATTGAATGTTTGAATGCTTTACAAACTTAATAAAGAAAGAAAGAGGAGTTACACTTGATCAGTTATGTATTATATTTATAAATTGAGTGAAAATGTTAACTTAGGGACAGGACGTCCTCTCTCCTCTTCATGATAGGCAGGTGTGGTAAATTACTGTTTTAATGATATTTCAATTATTTTTTTTTAATAAGTTGTTGCCTTCATGTTTTTAAATTCTCTTACATAGCTTTTTACATTCATTTGATATCACTTTACATTATAGTAATTCTATATTATAATATTCTCAATTATTATTGTATTTTCATGACATTGTATTTCTCCAGCCCGAAAGATGGCTTACAATGTAAACCGAAACGTTGGCAGATAGTCTTTTAAAATAAATACACTTTTGTTAAATTTGAGTTGTTTTTTTTATCTACCTTGACCGAACCCCAACTAAAATCATCTACTATGAATATCTACGGTCAAAAACTCTCCATTTGAAAGATATTAGAATTATAAATTTGGTCTATCTCTAAACGCCCCTTCCCATCCTATTCTATTTCAACCAAAAATAACTCTGCTTATTTATTCTTAGATGATTTTAGTTGGGGTTCGGTCAAGGTAGATCCAAAAAACACAAATTTAAAAAATGTATTTTTTAATAAAGGATTATCTGCCAAAGTTTCGGCTTACATTGTAAGCCATCTTCAGGGCTGTAGAAATACAATGTCATGAGAATACAATAATAATTGAAAATAATATAATAGAGAATTACAATAATATAATGTGATATCAAAAATATGAATGTAGAAAGCTATGTAAGAGAATTTAAAAAGATTTAAAAAAAACAATTTGAAAAAAACCAATTTGAAAAAACTTGCAAACAACAACTTATTGACAAAAAAAAAATTGAATAACATTAAAGCAGTAATTTGCCACGCCTACCTATCATGAAGATGAGAGAGGACGTCCTGTCCCTAAGTTCACATTTCCATGACTAGAGTATAGATTTTTCTTCTACACAATGTGAGAGGTAAAAAGGTGGAGGGAGAGGTAAGAGGCGGAAGGTACAAAGGGAAAGCGGCCTGTTTCAAAAGGGGGCAATAAAAAGGACAAAGGGAAAAAGGAAGGGTATTATTGGGAATAGGTAACTTTGGAACTGGGAAAAATGTTTGACAGGTTTACTGAGAAGGAGGGCTGATGGTTTTTAGAATGTTGGAAATGTTAGAATAAGTTGGGTCTGCTTATTTATTTGCACCCCATATACCGAATTCCGCTTAAATATTTTAAATGTAGGGGACTCTCTTATCATTCGACATTATAAAATATTTTCTAAAGTTTTTTCTTCCAAGAATGACGTAGAATATAACAATTAAAAAATTCTGTAAGTACTGTGTTACATGAATGTAAAATTTTGAATGAGCCATATATTTAGCTTCTCTAATGTAGGATCGATAAAGATTTATATAATTTTTTCAATAGTTGCATTAGTACATAGAAATATTCTAAAACTGTACTAGTAAAACATCATAAGAAAAAGTTTTGTTATAAGAAGGAAAAGTTACTTCAAATGTGGGGAGAAAATGGCAACTATGATGGGATTACAAAGTTTGCACTAGATTTATTTCCTTTCCCCATTCAACCACCAAGGGAGAGGGGTTATCTAGAGGTAAATATCTTATTCTAACCGCCCATGGCATTGGGTAGTTTTTCATCTTTCCATAAGTGAGCTCGGTGTATATGTTAATGATCCTGATGATGTCAGTGCCTAAGTATGAGTGAATTCACGTTTTCCCGCAGTGATTGTCACATTTTCTTTTTCACATTGGTGAGCATTACCTTGCTTTTATCGGCATGAAGCACATCCTTGTTCTAGAATTAATCGAACTTCATTGAAGATGCATATAAATTCACCGGCTTTCGAGTAAGAGGATTTTAGTTCATTTAAATAGGGATTATTACATTTATTCTACAGGATGGTTATCCAAACAAGTCAGACACAGCTCAACACAGTTGAAATACGGATATGGACAAACGTATTACATGTTTTATTTTATTATTAACTTTGTTGAAGAAAAACTTTTCCCTTCGCCACATTTTCAACCCCTGATATTGTTATTAAAATGAAGTATGTGGGACGTCATATCATATGCTATAATTGCAGAACATTATTTCAGTCATAGTTTTTGAACAGGTTACTTCGGATAAAATAATACAAATAAGATTTTTACATATCAGTAGCTTTAAAAATAGGCTGTATCTAAACTTAAAAATAGTGATTAAATTAATTATTTTTTCCGTTCTAGACAGGATTTCGAGACAAAACAGAATTTTTTTTTTTTTTTAAATGCCGAATTATAAAATGTCATCATATATTATTATTATATTATCATTATTATATATCATCTTCATAAATGACGTCATAGACATATTTTTGTTCTATTTTATCTTTGTTATATAAGTCTTAAACTTTAAACACGCCTTGGGACAACACAAAAAGAAGCCTTCATAATGCCACGTGACAATAAAAAACTCAACTATTATAGAAATTTCAATTTTTTAAAAGCAATTAATTTAAGGTCATAAAATAACACAAAGAGAATTTTCACTTAGTTGCCGATTAAATATTTAACTCCAAAAGAAATAATAGTTAGTAGGACACATCCAAGTACCATCTTAGCTCTATTTGCGGACGACAAAGCTATCCTATCCTCCCATCCCGATCCTAAAACTGCTTCTAAAAACCTACAAGATCACCTCGAAAAAATCAAACAATGGTGTGACAAATGGAGAATAAAATCAATGAAGCAAAATGTGTTCAAGTTAATTTCCAACTGCGGAAAAAAGACTTCCCTAAAATTGTGAAATTTAATAATATCCCTCTACCACATTCAAATTCCGTTCGTTACCTTGGGTTCCATCTTGACTTACATGGAGAGAACATACTAAAATTAAAAGACAAGAACTCAATAGGCGATATGGACTTCTATACAGACTCGTGAATAAAAACTCCAATCTTACGATAGAAAACGGGGTAGAAATCTGGGGTGCCGCCAAGCCTTCCAACATCCAAAGAATCCAGTCCTTTCATTCCAAAACCCTGAGAATAATTGATAATGCTATTACGTATCAAATTCCTCTCTTCCCCACGATCTTAATATCCCTTTTGTTCAAGACTTCATTTCTTCCCGCTTCCCCCTTTTCCACAGTAAACTGCCATTCCATCCTAATCCACTAGCACAGACCATGTCTTCCAACTCCAATCCATACAACCCTTCCTGTCGACTCAAACGAAGATGGCCCCGTGACCTCCTGGGGACATAGTCTGTAATAGTTAGAGAGTGGTGTCATTGGTTTGAGAGAGGTGTTCTCTCCTCATGTGATTGACATTAAATGTATTTTTTTTTTTAATTCCTTGCGGTGATCGAATTACAAAATGTTTTTATTTAACAGAATTTAATCCAGCACATTACTGGATACAAAATATGTAGAAAGTAATTAATAATAAAGTTTAAAAAAAAAAAAAAAAAAAACTGTCGTGGCTAAGCCTTGGTGATGACGATAACACCTCTGTGATCGAGCTCCTGCGGACTAGCAGCCTTCCCTCTCCTGTCTCAACAGGGAGTACTCTTCTCTCTTTACTTAGTTTTTAGTTTTATTTTTATTTATTTTTTAATTTAAAAAACATTTTGTTTCTCACTCTAATGGAGTGCGATATTTTTGAACCTAAACCCCCTGACATCTCAGAGAAACGTTTCAGGAAAATTTTATTTAGTGGATGTAATAATCAGTGGATCACTAAATATATAACAATGAGTCCGAATGACGAAATTAACAAAAATAATAATAGCCCTTTTAAGGTCTGTAAATTTATTAAAAGTATTGGTGAAAATATTAAAATTCAAATTTAAAGGAATGCGTCAGTTCTTCTCGAAATAAAAAAATGAGAAAGATTACTTAAATTTATTAAAATTCAATACATATGATAATATTCCAGTCGTACTTATTCCTCACAAATTTTTAAATTTTACAAAAGGTGTCATTAATGCATTTCAACTCTCAGCCTGTTCAGAAGAAGAGATTCTAGCTGAATTAAGTAGCCAATCTGTTGTCTATGTAAAAAGAATTTATAAAAATGTGAGAGGCAACAAAGTACCTACAAATTCACTTATTTTAACTTTTGAAAAATGTGAACTCCCTAATAGAGTGATCACGGACTTTGAAAGTTTTCCTTTTAGGCCCTATGACCATAACCCCGTACAGTGCTACAATTGGTATCGATATAAACACCGATCTCAGAACTGTTCTTTTCTCATACCTTATATTCTCCGTCTTCCTTGGTTTCTGAACATCTCCCGTTGGCGAGCGCTTTCACAGCTACCTGACACAACTAACACACAGAAAAACACAGTTGAATACGGACCGTGACAGTGAACGTACGTATTCGGCCAGAAGATGGACAGTGTCCGAAAGCGCTCGCCAACGGGAGATGTTCAGAAACCAAGGAAGACGGAGAATATAAGGTATGAGAGTTCTATATTCATTGGTGGTAGAAATAATAATAACCCTTTAGATTATTTAACTGTTCTTTTAATAAATATGTGGTAAATGTAGTAAACCTCAACACGATGGTAACTGTGTCACGATGGTGACCTAAAATGTGTTAATTGTGAAGGCCCACATCCTGCGTGGTCCCGTGAATGCCCGATTTTTAAGAGAGAAAAGAGAATAGAAAACATCCGAAATAGAGACCGTGTGTCTTATAAACAAGCCGAAACTATACTTAAATCAGAGGAAATACTATTACCACAAACCGGTACGTCTTATTTAGCCGCTTTAACAAATCCAGTTCACAATAATAATAATTCTAACCTATCTACACAGTTGGAAAAATTAACCGAAATAGTTTCCAGTCTTGCTAAAAAAATGTCTGTAATTGAAAACCTCGTTATATCTCAGAATAGCTCTAGTAATTCTTTATTAAATGAAAATAAAATCATGCAACCAAAAAAATCTACAAATAATAAGGGCGTAATAATCTAAGGGTTGATCGCCCCTAAACCCGATCCTACCTACCTATAAATAATAATATTGACTAATTTTGTCAATTCGAATAATTTTGTCAATTCTCAAAATACTTCTACATCCACAAAAAATAATAGTAAGCAAAATAGTAATGAAAAACCACTAGAAATGCGAAATTCCACAGGATCACAGAAAACTAGTATTATTATCAAACGTCCCTTATCAGCCAGCTCATCTGGGGCTGAATCGTTGAACGGTACACAATTACGTCCATATTCAACTAAAAATTCTTCAAAGAAAAAAATTAATAGCAAAATTTCCTAATGGATTAATTAAATAAAAATNATAAATGTATTTATGAATAACATTATTCAGTAGAATATCAACGGTCTATATATACAAAGGAATGATCTCGAATACTTACTAAATATTAATGATATCTACATTGCAGCACAACAAGAGATACATTTAAAAAATAGTGATAAATTAAATTTTAACAAATTTACTGTCTTCAGAAATGACTTTGCTGGTAAAATTTCATGTGGAGGAGTATGTATTTTGATTAAAAAAGATGTGCCACATAAACAAGTACAATTAGGGAGTGAGCTACAAGTAGTGGCAGTTAGAGTATTAGCTCCCAGCCCCTTCTCAATCTGAAATATTTACCTGCCTCCGGGGAAACCCTTCACGCTTATGTCCCTCAATAATGTTTTTAATCGGTCGCCTAAGCCCGTTTTATTTTTAGGGGATTTTAATGCCCGCAATTAAATTTGGTATAGCAATCATACTGGAACTAGAGGGAAAACAATTGAATCTTTCATTAATCGTTTTCAATTAAATATTTTGAATGATAAATCTACTGCAACTTATATCTCACCCAGGACCGGTAATACATCAATTATTGATCTTTCATTAGTTTCTCCTGAATTAACTCCAAAAATAACTTGGGAGGTTAGCGATGAAACTCACGGGAGTGATCGATCATTTTCCAATTTTATTAAAATTGGATCAATAAACAAAATTTTGTCAACCAACCAGTAAAATGGATCCTTTCAAGGGCTGATTGGCCCACTTACCAATTGTTAACGAATTTCACCGAAATTGATCTTAGTAATTCCAATATTAACAATATAGTTGAACAATGCACTAAAATAATGTTAGGAGCCGCGGATAAAACTATACCTAAGACCAAACTACAAAAATATAAATATCCTTCTTCCCTGGTGAAACAATGCTTGTTGCAATGCTAGAAAACAAAGGATGAAAGCTTTAAAAATCTTTAAAGGACATCCTTCTTCAGACTCATGGGAATCATATATTGCAGCTAGGAAAAACGCTAAACAGTAATTAATGGCTACTCTTATCTGACCAAATTTTTTTTATTTTTTCCTTTTTAGATAAAAATTGGAGTTAAAATGAAATAATTGCAAAAGAATATGGCAATCTTATATTGCTACTGTCAAATCGTCAATAAGATGCATTAAATAACTAAGTTGGTGTTTCCTTCAAATCCAACAAATGAAATCAAGCTATTCACGTTGATACAATTATACAACTTTTGAAAAGTTTCTTTGATTATTTTGCAATAATTAAAAAATCAAATTTTTAGTTAATCCATATCTTTATCTTAAAAATAAAAAACAAAGTTCGACTTATTTTTGCCAAAGGGGTGGGGAGAATTGTAATCGAGCAGAATCAAAATACATAATTACAAAAGATGCATACATAACACGAGAATATGTACAAAATTACAGAGTTTTTGTACTTTATTAACCTATTAATTTATTATGGTAATTCGTAAAATATAATTTTTAAAGTCTGATCTTATTTCCACGAATGGTTTCTTCAGAGATATCAACTTCCAGAAAACATAATAATTATTATGGTAATTTAGGGAAATTGGGAGAAACGATTATACATAAAATCTCCCCTTGGTTTATGACGTCACAATATCTAAGAATATTTTTTTAAATACTCAAACAAATTATGAATCCCCCCCTCTCCCAATGAAAGTTTGCAAGGCAAACACCAGTGCAAATAAAAAAATAAAATAATAACAGTCTCCGTGGAGTCTTAACTAAGTTATAGTCATGTTTCCAACTAAATAAAATACTCCCAAAAGAAAAGTTTACGAAAATATATAAAACTCTTTAAAGTGTTGTCAGCACTTTTCCGTAGATACATACGAGTGGGAGGTGAGCCATTAAATTTTTACTAGGCCCTTAAAAAAAAAAAATAAATAAAAATAAAAATAAAGCATTTGATTAGACACACAGAAAACAACTGACCATCAGTGGGGTAGCCCCGGTAGTGGTGGCCAGGGATGAAGCTTACCAACTTTCCGCACCAGGTTCACCTGCAAAGAAAAATACAAATATATAATTTCCATTCTAAAAAAAAAAAAAAAAAAAAAAAATTAGAACAGTGAAGTTATTTAAGTTGCACAAACAAAGCTCAACAAAGATCGATGAAAACTTGAATAAATGTTAGGAAATTTGGTACTTAGCATCAAGTGTATTTATATTTTACTACATTTGAATTTGGTGAACCAGAAAAATAACATTTTTAGAAATGAAAATTGAACAGAGCCCGATCAATAACTAAATATGGAAATAAAGCTGGTAGCACATTGGCTTTAACTATTTAACTACAAAACACAAACATTGTCTAAAGCCTTTGTAAAATAATATATCAAATTAATTATTATAAGAATATATGTAAGATTAATTATAAAAGGTTAAAGCATGATGTTAGATCAGAAGATTTTTTAATATTTTATAGTTTACATTTAAAAGCAGTAAAATTCAAAACTCATCTTAAAATAATTAGATAGAATTTTTTTTTTTTTTTTTTTTTTTTTTTTTTTTAAGGAGAGGATAGTCAGGAATTCGATCTTGGTAGCTGAATAATTAATCTTTGACTATCCTCTCCTCATTAAACTCGAATGTAACCAAATTTACCTCCTAATAGATTTTTTTTTTTTTTTTCTCCAAGTGTTAGCATGCCTTAAAACCACTTAGGGTCATGGAGGGAGGGAATATCTACAGGTGTTCATCCCACTCTAAACATCCATGGCTCAGAACAAGCTTTTATTTATCGATAGAAGCATGACTAGGGCGGGACTTGAAACAGAAGATATAGATCTCATGAGCTGGGTAGCTGAATTACTCACAATTACTACAAAGAAACTTTATTCTAAATATTAAAATAATAATTTAATGGATTTTCTGGAAGTTTTCAAAGATTAAATTAAGTGAGCTCTTTGTGAAGAGACTACAGACAGAGTTCTAGGTATCCGATCGATGCTTGTCGAGCGAGAAGCCACCTGCTGCAAGGAGCATCGCGTGACGGGAAGAAGGACTATCATTTCCTAAAAAATGGCGAGACGAGAAAAGACACCAAGAGCTGGACCTGGAGGAGAGACTCGCTGATTTCCGGTAGAAATGCAGGAGGAAGGAGAGTGTTTTCAAATTGTGTACTCATCCCGAGATATTTTAGAGGCAAAATCCCAATTCCGCTAATGCAACTGATAGTTGTCAAGACTTGCACAGAACCATTCTAAAACGAATGCCATTTTAAGATTACACAAAAGCGTTGAGAGGTTGAGAGGTTATTTTATCACTTATTTCATTTATCACTTATCATTACCTATCTTATTTATTAGTAATTTAACCTTCTTTTTCTTTCTTTTTTTTTTTTATCTATTACCTGATTACCTCGAAAATGTTATATATATATATATTTACTAATCTACCTTCATATGTTAACTTTTCTATTAACTAGTCTAATTTTATTTACTTTTTAACAAATGCTTTAAAACTATAACTATTATAATCTGTTATGTTTAAATTTATGTTTTATAAATATATAAAAATGAAACACTCGCGGCTGCATAATAAATAAGAATGGGTGGGAAAAAGAGTGTAATGAACACACAATAAGAGAAAATTACAATGAGTAAAATTTTCAATAAGATTTCTCGCCATTCGTTAGTGGGGAGTAAGAGACACCTCTTCTTCTCACTGGCGAAGGGCAAGAAGTTTCCCCGAATTATTGTGTGTTCATTACACCCTTTCTTCTTCTTCTTCTTCTCATTTATTTTACATATATATATATACACACTGCCGGACAAAATTAAAGGATCACTTCAATATTTTGAAATTACTGAACTGTATAGGGTATTTTTGAAAAAAAAAAAATTTTTCTTTGGAAGTCACACTTTATTATAAGGGTAATGAAAAATAAAAAATTCTTTCCTAGAAATTTTTAATAGGAAAACAAATCAAAAAATAAAAATGTCCTACAGTCTCAAAATGAAAAAGTAAATCTTTGAAATGAAATGAAATAACAAAACTGAATAAAAAGGAAGAATTCGAGGAAAACGATCAATAATTGGTATTCCCACCTCTAGCTCTGATAATTGCTTCCATTCTCCTGCCCATTCCAGCGACCAGGGCTCTTACATGTTGTTCTAGGATGTTGTTCCACTCTTCCACTAACATTTCCCTTAAATCTGCCAAATGTTGTGGGTCTCGGGCGTGGACACGTATTCCAAGCATGTCCCATACATGCTCTATTGGGTTCATATCTGGAATTCTGGGTGGCCAAACCATAACGTCAATTTCTTCTTGTCTTAGGAAACTTTGCACTGATCGAGCAACGTGAGGTCGGGCATTATCGTGCATAAAAATAAAGTTACCTGCGATATTTCTGGTATGAAAGGTATTACATGTGGCTCAAGTACCTCCCTAATGTACCTGTAAACAGTTATAGAGGTTCACAAGAACCAACTCTGTACGGGAGTTTAAATTTATGCCCCCCCACACCATCACTGACCCACCACCAAACGCAACCCTTGGAGAAAAATATTAAAAATCATTCATTATACCTAAGTTACATTTATACAAATGTATGGAAAGTCATAACTATGATAAAGTGGATCATTCACATGGTATATCACTTCTCATTTTTCTCTTCCTTTTTGATCAGAGATTGCTCTCAAATTGAAAAATATAGATCCTTATTAAATAAAACGCTTCATAAATTGTAATATTGATGATTTTAATAGAAAATAGTTAGTTTGGTTTATGATTTGAAAGATACTTCATAGTATGGATATGAGATACTTAATGAATGACTAATATCAAATTCCTTGCGAACTCTAAATCAGGTGTATATATATATACGTTATATTGACATATCCTACTTAATCCACATAAAATAATGCTTGCAGTCAGCTCCTTTCCTAGAAGCTCCCCACCCTAACCAACCCTATCTCATCTTCCCAGAGATCCTTCTCGAGTCAGTCTCGTTACAGCCTTACACCAGGCTAGATTAAGTCCTGTCCCAACCTTGTTCAAGTCTCGTTTCAGCCTTCCAACATCGAGGTTCTCCTAGTATTATTTACTTAGCGAATATAAGTGATAACTGTAGTGATCCCTTGATTCATTGTAACAGACTCTGGTCAAATCTATTTGATCGTTAAATGTAAATATTGGATTGATGAAAAAATTCTTTTTAAAAAGCAACTATCCATCGAACCCAATATAACTTATATATATAACATAATAAATTTGTGTAAATTTAACGTAGGTATAATTTTATTTCTTATTTGAATTGAATTTTGAGCATTTTCGAACAGTGATCCCCTTTCGGGACAATTTAGCATGCCTTAGCTAACTTACTTCCTGCATCGTTATTCATTTATTCCTCACCTTATCCAAATTTTATGAAATGTGGAAAACCTACTAAGATTACACCAAAGTAATAACCTTAAAAACCAAGTAATAAAAATAATAAAGGTGAAAGCAAAAAAAGTGAGACGAAATGGAGACCTCCCAATGAAAATAATGATACTATTATAACGACATTGATAAGCCTTAATTAGCAATATAATTATTTTTCCTCCATTATCAATATAATAAATAAAAATTTAAATAGCTTCAACTCCCTCATACATCAATCCACAATAAAAGAAGGTAAAATTTATTACTGCTTTGCTACTGGCAATTTACTATTTCTATCAGAAAATAAGCCTTTAAATTCTTATTTCAAATTAATAAAGAAAACATTTAATTGTAAGATGAAAAATAAAAATATTATAAATCTTCTATATATACAATTAATAATTCTGCTGTCCTTAATTATAGAAGTAAGACCTACGCATATAACAATATCCCCTAGAGTTATATGTACCAAACCAATACTATTATATCCACTATATAATACACTTCTAGGTAAGGAAAATGGAATTAAATTTATTACAATAGTTTTTAAGCTTTCTTCTATGTCGATGCAGTTAATAGTCTTAAGACATAAAAATTAGTTAACGTATATTATAATGAAGATATATCTTATAATTATTTATAATTCATAAACGTAATGCCTTTAATTGCATGGAACTGTAACGGAGTTAGAACACAATATGAAGAACTTAAACTACTAATAAACTAGAACATGCCTAACATAATACAAGAAACTAAATTAACCCCAAATATACACTTGACTATAAAATACTATACAACCTACAGAAAAGATAAGGAAATAGAGGAAGGTAACAGAGCACATTGAGGAGTTGTCATAGCTGTTTGGAAAAATATTTTTTATGAAGAACTGCAAATTAGAACCCCCTTACAAGCAACTCTAGTTGTAATAAAAATAGGGTTTTTTTTCTAACCATATGCAATTTATACCTTCCTCCAAAAGAACCCCTAAATGAACAGGCATTTGTACAGCTAATTAGTAGCCTGCCTTCTCCCTACTTAGTTATAGGAGATATGAATGGCTCACACTACACCTGGGACCCAGCTAGGACCAACTCTAGAGGGAACACGTTAAGGCGAATAATAGATGTCACTGATTCCTTGCTTTTCAATACCGGCTTAATAACATATATCTGCCCTACAACAGGTACCAGGTCTGCAATAGATCTGGCATTCGGCTCACCTAACTTAGTTAATCACTTAACATGGGACGTATGTCAAGATCAGTATGGGAGCGATCATTTTTCTGAAAGCAAACTGGACAGAATTCTGCGATGCAATCCAAAAACCGTTCCATGATACGTCTATGTTAGACGAAACGGTAAATTTCTTCAGTAAATCTATCGTTGAAGCCGCACTTCAGACCATCCCTAGAACAAAAACAAAAGGCGCTGTCAAGTCAAACTATGCACCATGGTTCGACAATGAATGCCGAGAAGAAATAAAAAGCAAAAATAAAGCACTTAAATTATTTCAGAAAAGTCCAACAAAAATCAACCTTATTAAATATAAACAATTCAAAGCAATAGTCCGAAACATTGTAAAAAAAAAAAAAAAAAAGAATCTCTTGGATAACGTATGTTGAATCAGTCAACATGAACACTCCAACTAAATCAGTTTGGAAACAAATACACAGCATATCAGGCAAATACAGCTCAGACCCACCCATATTAAAAATCCAAAATAATATATTAACTGATACACAAATAATTGCGGAACATTTTGTTAACCATTTTGCAGAAATTTCTAATTATACTATTAGTCAAGAAAGGTCTACAGAAACAATAGTCTTTGATGAAACTATGCCTAGAGAGAACCTACACCAAAATGACTACAACTTTCGCTTTACTCCATGGGAACTACAATCAGCAAGAGATGACTTTAAGTCTTCCACTGCAGGACAAGATGAAGTTCAAAATCTTAGGATAAAAAATCTTCCAACAGCTGCAAAAAAAATCATTGTTAAAATTATACAATAAAATCTAGGAAACTTCATCATATCCTCAAGCTTGGCGAGAATCAATTATCATTCCCGTTTTAAAACCAGGGAAAAACAAGTATGATATGAATAGCTACAGACCCATTTCCTTAACAAGTTGCCTTTCAAAATTATTGGAAAAATGATTAACAAACGCCTAATGTGGACAATTGAAAAATACAATTTGCTATCTCACATTCAAAGTGGTTTCAGGAATGATAGATCAAATAGTCACAATGGAAACTAAAATTCTAAACACCTTCATCGGAAGAAAAGAAGCCGTAGGGATATTATTTGATATCGAAAAGGTGTATGACACAGTAGACAGAAATCTAATCTTAAGGAAACTATTCAAATGGGGTATCAGAGGATCGTTAGCGAATTTTATAAAAAGCTTTGTCATGATAAGGTTTATCAGAGTAAGAGTTGGAGAATCAACTTCTGAACGCAGAGAAATCAATAATGGTATTCCACAAGGAAGTGTACTAAGCTGTACGTTGTTCGCGATCGCAATAAACTCAATAACTGAGATTATACCCAAATCAATTGAGGCGTTCCTTTGCGTAGATGACTTAACCATAGTCCTAAGTTTTCAAAATCAAGAATGGATGCGACGAATTATGCAAAATGTGCTGAACAAACTACAGGACTGGTCAGGGAAGAATAATCTCCGTTTTTCTTCAGAGAAGACCAAATGTTTGATGTTCTCACTTAAACGACGCCCAAGTGACTACCCAGACTTCATAATGAGTGGCCATGTACTCGAGTTTAAAGATGAGGTCAAATTCCTGGGCTAAGCCCTCGATAAAAAAACATACGTGGTTGCCGCACATAAAATATCTACGTTCTGAATGTCATAAAAAACTCAATCTAATGAAATGCCAAGACTACCTGGGGAGCTGGTCGAAAGCCTATGATAATGCTGTACAATAGCCTTATTCGAGCAATGTTAGATTACGGTAGTCCAATATATTCATCTGCGAAAAGTAAACACTTACTCCTTTTAGATTCAATCCACCACACATGAATAAGACTTGCAACAGGAGCCTTCAAGACCAGCCCTATAGAGAGTCTTTGCGCTGAAGCTTCACTGCCACCTCTCATTTTCCGGCGCCAAGAACTAGTCAGCTCATATGTTGCCAAAATAAAAATTGCAGCCATTATTTAGCCACAAATTTAGCTTTCCAATGCATTTTTTACCCTAGATTCTGCAAGTTATATGAATCCAACCAAAGACTAGCAGTTGTAAGGAACCACTAACTGTCAACCACATTCTTGAAGAGTGCTCAGTACTCAACAAGTATTTTAACAAGCATGGAGTACCTAGAATTGCAACGACCATACTAAGTGACTCATCAGAATCTAGTAATAAAATTATTGATCTGTTATAGGATGCTAACCTATTTAACAAAATATAAAACAAATAAATAAGTGTATATAAATGTATATATATATATGTACAAACCTCTTTTATTTGTCAATACACTAAGAATAATGTTTTTTTTAAATCAATTTTGTACTTAAAATATTCTAAAAGAAACATAACAATATTGTTTTTTGTATTTTCACTTTTCACGTATAGTATAACTACTCTTTAAGATTAAGTGCTGTATATCTCAAAAACCAGAGCTAATAAAAATTTTTCAATGTTATTTTCGTTTTTATCACCCCAAAATTAGTAGAAATAGACTAATTTAGTGTAGGAAACATTCAAAAAA
>KZ807144.1:515750-527517 GCA_000696205.2 Oncopeltus fasciatus
CTTGATTAGGCTTTTAAAACAAATATAAAATGCACAACCTTCTTCATTTCTAAATATTTTTTTAAAATATCTATAATGTAAATTAAATTATATATTAACTATCTCTTAATAGTTTAAATTTAAATATACAGTTATTATATTCAAGCAATTAGAAATTAAAACTAGTCTGTTCTCTTTCTGCCTTTAGGTATTTTTAGAAATACGCTGTGGTCGCCAGGATAAAGCTGAAGAGCACTGTATTCATTGTGGGCAGCACTGGAGAGCTGGTACTCTCGAAGGCTGGAGACTTTTTCATGATCCAAATTATGCCCCACCATTTTTTGATACCAAACTTCCTGTTGAAGGAAACCCACATAGGTATTTAAATTTTTTTTTTTTGTTTATTGCATATTTTTTAATTTAAATTATTATACATGAGTCATTGTTATGCTTTGTAAAATAGAGCTGTTTGTTTATTCAGAACTTCCCTACTTTTTTTTCTTAATTAGCAAGAAGTAAATTTTTTTTAAATGTTTCTTTTTAACAATTTGAGTTAAAGGCGCACAGCACAGGATTGTTTTGTGGTACATTTTGTGATTCAGGGTGTCCCTAATATTTATCTATAATTTAATTAAAATTAGTTATAATTATTTATGTTAAAAGAAATATAATTTAGTTAAAGGTCAATTTAGTTTGAATAATTATAGTAATTAGTGCCTCATTCAGTAGGCTTAGAACATGTACAATTACTCCTACATTCTGTACTTTAGTTTTTTAAGTTATAATGCTCTCCTTTTGCTAATAGATTTTAAATTGGAAAGGGGCAACCAATCAAAAAGGTATATGATGGTAATTGAAGGATGAATGAGGTTCTCAGCTCCAGTTCTCTCCTAGAAGTCTAATGAACATGAAATTTTAAAACCCATTGTATGAACATGAAATTCAAAAGGGCTTGTTACACAGACCCTTGCCTAACTCTAGTGGATGTGGACATTGCACATTTAGAAAGGAGACCTGATAATTAAGGATTATTATACTATCTTAATAACTTCTCAGAATGATGATTTGCAATCACTGTGTCGTAATGATTACAATTTTTGATTCTTGAGTTGTTTTTTTAAAATTCTGACATTTAAAAAAAATAATATCCCCCCGCCAACCTTTGAGTTTTCTCTCCTTGATCCCACCTTTTGCACTTTTCTTGCCTAATTTATCATTTTTTTTCCAAATTTTATCAATGATTATCAATATCAGGTTAACAAAGATTGAAATATCTGAAACTTATAAAACTAACCTTGCAGTAGACATTTTAGTTTACAATTTAATCACCAACTAATCAGTTGTTTGTTACTTAAACTAGTTATCTTAAACCTAGTATAGATGGTTTTGTTCACAAACAACATGTAATTGAAATTGATTTGTATATGAAAAAAATATATTAAGATATTCTTTTACTGATATAAATATTAAGTATAAAATATTATTCACAGGTAGAAGATAATCAATTGTGAAAATATTCACTTCAATTTTAGTATTGATTTGCTAAGTGTTTATGGGAATTTATTTATTTATAATTTCATTAAAAATAATGAATCTCATTTATTGATCTCACTATGATTGCTTTTATCAAGATTTATGTGCTGGTTAATGATGTACCATGAACAATTTTGGTTTTTACAAGTGATTATTTTTTTAGGGATGTATGGAAGTTGTGCGCTTGGCGAATGTGCACTGATCCTCATGTTCCTCAAGAAGAGCGTGCAGTTATGGGTGCTCTTTGTGGCCACCTACCTTCACTATTAGCTGAAGCTAAGAGTTGGGAGGACTTACTTTGGGCTGAATTAAGAGTCCATATCGATGTCAGGGTTGAGCAAGAAATTCGAGATAATTCTCTTCGCAACTATGTTGATATGCCAACAGAATATTGGAACGGATTGTAACTTACATTTTTATATATTTTACATAAATTTTAGGTTATTTTTTTTATAGTATATTAATGTAAATATAGTTCTGATTTCTTATAGAGATTTTATTTTAAAATATAAATCATTCTATAAAAATAATATTTTTCCTTCAAATCAATTTTTTAAATTTAACAGTGAAGATGAAGAACAAAAAGCTGGCCTAGTATTTTTTTTAAAACTGACAGTCATAATACACTCATTCTTACTCATTCAGAAAATTCATTTCTCCCCTTGAGTTAGAATCTAAGTGTGCTTCAGTGGCTGGAAAATCAGCATCTGAAGATGAATTACCACTTTCACCTAAAGCAGAAATATATACTATTAATTATTCAGCCTAAACTAAGGGATACAATCTTATCTAAAAAAGTTCAAGTTCAGGTAAAGACTCAAATTTGTGTTTTTTTGTCTGAAGATAATATTGTACAACAAAAATGAAGCCATAATAGTACTGATAAAAAGTATTGCCATTATTGTCAAGAACAAAAGACTGGTTGTTGGATGTGGAAAAGAGTGGGGTGTACCCTATTAACTGTGGCCACTGCCCTGCTGTATACTTAGAGGAAATTGGTAGATAGTTCAGCTAGAGAACAATTTAGTATATGTCTACCTATTCCTCACTTGTAAAAAATCCTATATAAATTTATGGTCATGTTTTTTATATATAAGCGATACTTTACTCACCCTTAAGGAGAAACCCTAACTATAAGAAACTAGAAATATTCAAGTGTAGAAAGGTTCAGAACAGTTGCTTAAATGTATAGGAAATTTCTCTTAGCTATCTTATTTTTGGCAGAGAAGTCAAAAGAAGCGAGAATGTGGGATGGCAGTGGGCTTCTCATTCATAGATGTTCTAGCTGTTTTTAGGTATTTGTTAATGTTATATATATATAAAAAAAGAGAAATAACTATATTTATAACATTGCTTGTTGTTATTTTACAAAAGAAAGGATTGCAAAAAAATTATTACTGTTGATTCAATGGTTGGTAACATTTTAGTCTGAGGATAGTGAGCTTTACAGAAACTTTAGTTTATTAAAAAGTTTAATTAGTTTCATTGAATTAATTTAACTAGTTTGATTAGCTTTTAGAATGTTTAGCATGTAATAAAATAATAGCTCAGGATTAATTATTTACATTTTCTCAATATTGTTGATTAATATTTATGCCCAAAAACTGTTGTTTTTTTTTGTGTGTGCTTAATTACTTTTCCTTTCTTCCAATAAATTTATTGATATATGTATTCCTTTATCATTATTTTGGGTCTAGTTTTTTAATTAGACCATTATATGGAGGTGTTTAGAGCATTATAATTATTATGAAAAATATTGCCTGTAGGCATTCCCTCCTAATCTTAATTGTTGAAGAAGAAAAACAAATCTACTAAATTTTGATGAAATTAATGATGAAATTTTAGTATATTATTTTAGATTAAGAATAATTGACCATATGATACATGGATTTTATATGTTTTTTTTTATCATTTTAGCAAAACAATTGAAAATATATTCATCAATGTGAAATCACATGATGCTGGAAAGGATGAAGGTAATCGGCCTCATAGAATTGTTCAAGAACTTATCATTTTAGACAACATTCCTGAACTTTTATCCAGGTGATTTATTTTGTTTTGCATACACTTTACTTGATTTTTTATTATTTAATTATATTTTCTTCATAAGCTTTGAAAAGTATGGTTTATTTATTAACTGATTTGTTTTTCAACAGATAGCTCTAATTATCTTGCAAAGAAAATTTTGTTGCTTTTTTTTTTCTCTTTTGGCTTTAAGTAATTTGTTTTTAAAGTAATGATTTTAGTTGTTATATTTAATTTCACATTAATTTTATGCAAGAAAAGGAAGGGTGAGCAGAAAAAAATCTTACTACCTCAGCTGGGACGTGAACCCAGGTCTCCTGCTTTCCGGGCAATAGCACAACTAAAATCATTATTTAAAAAAGAAATATAGGATAAAACAAGATTCTAACAAATAGCCGACAACGTTAGCTCCTTCGAGTATAAGACGATATATTCGTCTTACTTGGGGTTTAAACTTGGAGTAAAGTGCAGGGAGCTGTAAAGATTATCTACCCTGCCTCAGTGGTGCAGTGGTCAGCATACTTGCCTGGATAGGGGGAGAGACCTGGGTTTGTGTCCCGGCTGAGGTAGTAAGATTTTTTTTCTGGCTTCCTTGCATTTCTTGTATTAATTTGTTTTGTTTTGACTTTTAAAACAGTAAGTTTTCACCCATCAAAGACAATTTAAACATTAATATTTTTTATGTGTACATATACCCATGCTCAATACAACCCTTAACACCATTAGACTTTTATTGATCGAAACATTTAAAAATTAAATAGCAGTTTCTAAAAATATGAATAATTAATGTGATTCACTATTGTATCACTATTATGCCAAAGTAATGTCTTTTAGTTGAACACAATTAGAAGAAATAATAAAGTATAATATATATATANTTCCTTATAAGAATTATTATAATAATAAATAAATATCTTTTTAATATTCTTATTAAAACCTCAATGAAGACTAGGCTTTATTTGAAAATAATTTTTAAATCTGAAAACAAGAAAACTTGTTCCTATTGACATATTTTTGTCAAGCAGCCTTAAAAAATGATAAGGTTACCGATACTTGAGGTATCCATGACTCGAGTCAAGGAAATTCGAACTTAGGGACAGGACGTCCTCTCTCGTCTTCATGATAGGCAGCCCTGAAGATGGCTTACATTGTAAGCCGAAACATTGGCAGATAATTTTTAAAAAAATACATTTTTTAAATTTTTTTTTTTGGATCTACTTTGACCAAACCCCAACTAAAATCATCTAATAATATCTACGGTCAAAAAACTCTCCTTTTGAACAAAGATTAAATATGTGTTTATCAAAATTTAGTATGTTTCGGCAGCAATTGGATGCCATAATGCACTAAATGTTATAAGTAAAATGTGATTTAAAAAATATACACACACACACACAAATAGTTATTTTTTTATTATTTTTTTTTTTATATTACTAACTCATTGTTAATGCTGATTATCCTTCCATTAAGAGCATTCAAAATGCCATGTGTTGCAAGACACATGAACCTCACTTTTTGGGAATTGTTTATTATTATGAACACTTATTATTATGAAATCTTAACCTGTTTTAGATGCTTAGTATAATATTTTATCTATCTACTCTTAAAATTTTTTGTTTAAACATTATTAAAGTATACTCCAGTAGTATTAAACATTACTGACAGTCACAGGTATACAGATATATTTCCTTTGTTTATTGATTAAAATACATTTGAAAATTTAATAATAATTAATATAATTATAGTAATTTAATTTAACTATTCATTAACTTATTATTTTTATAACCTGTTAAATATATACACACATCTTAAGTTAACTTTTGAATATTATTGTTCCTATGTTTTTAGGATTGCTTTATATTCTTAAGAGAGAATAAAAATCAATGCCTTCTCATTTAAATCGTTAGTTACTCTTATCAGACGGAAATTTCTTTAATTTTAGTTATGAATTAAGGTATTATTATAACAATGAGAAGTGTGGCCTTAAAATTATTATTAAACTATATTCTGCTTTCTGGATTAGAAATTTTTTTTTTTTAATTATTGTCTAATTTTATGTTTTTAGATGCTCTTCATGGGCAGAAGGAGATTGCAAAATTCAGTTCTTGAGATTCTTGGCACATTTAGTGTTAGTTTTACGTATGCTGGGGAAGTCAGAGCCTGTACACTATGGAAATAATGTCATAGCAGCTTATGTGAAGGTACTTTTGCTTCTAAGTTACTTATTTCTATTAAATTAAGCTATAAGGCTATCAGAAATTATGATAATAAATATCTTACAAGCAAAGTTGTTCTTTGTTCTTTTAAAATTTTTATTAAATGCTGAGCATTTTCAGAATCAATGATATTTCTTTTTTAGAGCTTCTCTTACTCTCCAAGCTATTTTACTATTACCAATAAATATATATACATTTAATGTGTGAACCATGTTTAACAATAACAATAGCACTTGTATTGTATATTACTGACTTTTGAAGAGGAGTTTTCAACCCTGAAAGATTTATTTCAAAATTTTAGTCTTTGGTGAATGTTTGTTCATTTTCCTTATACATACAAAAATTTGCTCCAGTAATAATAAAATTTACACATATTTTTCTTATCTTATGTTTACCTATTGCACAATTTTTTTTTTTTACTTGTTTTTATAAAATTATTTTGTTGAATCATAATTAATATTATATTATTAATAAAAGTAACATTAACCTTTTTTTTATGTACAACCTTCCAGGAATAATAAAACATTCTAATATATTTTATTATAATAACTTTGGTTTTTGAACTCTTAAACTTCTTTTGTTTGTTGTTTCCACAAATTCTCCAGAAAATTTAAAGATATTTCTAACATCCATTTGTTAGAATATTTTTTAGAAGAACAAAAGAAATTTTGTCTATTTGCTCACTCATATCCCCTTCACTTGTGTATATTGAGATTACTTCTCCTTTTGATAGTTTCTTTTGAACAACTCCAGCCAGGTTCCCTTGTCGGTTCGATTGAGATTGATCCGCAACTCCACCATCAGGTCCAGCCAATGCATATAATTTGAATTTGTAGTATGTCACGTATTTTAACTGTTATTGAAATTTCAATCAGCCCCTCCACGAAACCATAAATAGACTTATCCAATGACCAGTTCTAACCAGAAGAATAGATATCTTCCATATATCTGTAAAAACTTCAAATAATATTAAAATATTATTACTTCTATCATCATAATCATTATTGCAATAGAGGAAAGCCCTGAGTAATATTTTATATCTGTTCCGAGACAAGTATGTTAACAAAATTGGTAATTGAAATCTGTAATAGATATTCCAGTAGTCTGCTATTTAATTTAGAATTTAGGTGTACAATTCCTATTTGAAAATGTATGGTAAAAAGTATTTTAAATTCATCAACAGTTGTATCTTCCATCGAGCGATGAGGGAATGAACACCTGATATTTCAAGAATGTAGACAGCTTATGAATTTATTTTGTCTACTATTTGTCTCATAAACTCAGGGAAAATATAAGTGTAAAAAATCCCATGGGGTTTATGGTGGCAGGTAATATTTTCAGAGACTTATTACCTGTGAAAGGATTTAGTTCACTGAGCTGGGGGTCATAAAGCCACGTTCGGCTTTGATTTTGACTTGGCTGAGCTACCCGAGAAGGGTTATTTCCATCAGTGAAAACCGCTTGAGCTGTTCACCCGGGCACGTTATAAGTACCCATTATAACCCGTTATAAGTACCCGTTATAATTGTTATCTGTTATGAGTACCCGATATTACTGGGTACTTATAACAGATAACAGGTAATTATTCATGAAGATAAAATATGAAGAGAGGATTTCAGGAGTTCGGTCTTAGTAGTTGAAGAATTAAAAACTAATTTGTAACCAAAAAAGGTTTTATTTTAGCCAATGTTTCAGCCTGATTTCCAAAACTGATGATACAGGATTGATCGGTTTTTCTATGTCCCTTAACCCTTGAGAGGTAATAGTATTGCAAGAAATGCTTATAAAGATATCAGGTATATTATGAACATAATGAAACATACTTTTATCGCTGCTTTTTTGTTTTTGTTCAATGATACTTGGATATGATCTGAAAATATAAGAAATCTAATCTAATTAACATGATCATAAAATTTCATAACACTAAAGGATTTAAAAGCCTATTGTGAACAGATGTATTTGGTTGAGACCAAGAAGTACTCGGCTGATTTGAAGAAGTATTTCAACCTAATTAAAATATACTGGAGAAATTTGTCAGTGTTCCAGCCAGGATCAGAAAAATAATATACTCCAAAATATTTGGGTAATTATTTTATTATTGCCGACTTTTCAATTTAAGTTGTAAGTCATCATCTGCATTCTGAAATGTAACCTTAAACCTCACTCGGAGATATATCTAGGCATTATTATCACTCTGATGATGACTCACAAGTTAAGTCGAAAAGTCGGCAATAATAAATTAATTACCCAAATATTTTGGAGTATTTTATTTTTCTGATTCTGGCTGAAACCCTGATTAATTTTTCTAGCATAATACTCGACGGCCGACAAATCTCCAACCATGTCAACTCTAATTAAAATATTATTATAAAATAGAATGAAAGAATGCTTGCAAATAAATAATTAAAAAACTTTGCTTTGTCCTTAAATTTTTTTTGGTTTTGTGCTAATTTTCCTTTCAGATATGATGTAGTTAAAAAGAAAATAACTCATAACTCAGCTATCAGACTTCTTAAATATCTAAATGAATTATTGAAATTAAATAATTTTCTACTTATGTGTAAAAATTATTGACACTGCAAGGAACATGTCACTTCAATAAACACGACACAATAGAGATGGAGAAATATTCAGTAAAAATCTCACATTTGGAACATAATACTTACACACTCAAAGAGGCCCCAGAGTTAAATAAAGCTTTTGTAAGAAGTCACCCCCAAATTATGTAGTTAAAAAGACAAGGATCAGCTCCCGCCAGGTGAGCTGCAAGCATCTAGAGAAGGTACAGGTGCACCAACTAGACGGGTTTTGTCCAACAAACTTGTTTAAAAAGGATACTGCTAAATAATTTTTGTAAGATGTAAACATAAATTTTTACATAAGCATTAATAAAAATTACTAATAAATTTAGTATAGAATTATTAATTTATATAAAATTTTAAGTTAAAGCTACCTAAACTTATGAAAGCGAATTATCATACCTTCTGTAATCCGTCTTCATTGGTTTCTGCAAACCATCTTCTGTTGGCGAGCGCTTTCAGATATTATCCATCCTTGTGGCCAAATACATGTGTTTACTGTCACTGTCTCTATTCAACTGCCTACAAACAGAAGATGGTTTAATATTCATTGGTAGTTATAATAACCCTTTAGATTATTTATGAAAGTAAGGTCATATAGTTAGTTATCTCTGACCAATTTTCCTTCTAAGTTAACTTGTGAATTCTCACATATAGGGTACAACCATTTTGAAAAAGTCTTTCCGTCTTTTTGTTTGTTTCCTAAAGCTCCTTGGTCCCTCACACAGTATCCATTATGTCAACACGCTAACCCAACTCCTAACTCTAATCCTAACCCCTAAATCAAGACCACTGACTGTCTTGAGGATATTGAATATATCCAACACCTTTTGATTTTAAATTTCTTATAATATTTTTTTAAACTATTACTTTCTACATGTATTTGTATCTAGTAATGTACTGGTTAACATTCACAATATAAATCTTATAATATATCATCAATTTGCTCTGATTACTCTCTCAACTCTTAGAACTTTACCCAGTACCCCATTCTTATACTAAGTTAACGTGTTCAGTGAAATGCCTATGAAGATGTATGCCTAAGCTCTTCCATCTGAGGGTTATTTTTTTCAAAAATATCAACCAGGTATTAAAAAAAAAAAGTTTGGGAACAAAAATCAAATATTCTTAGGGACAGAAATCAAATTAAAGATAATTAAAATAGAAATCCTTACTTTCCCTGCTGCAGACACACACAAAAAACAAAAATGGACATATGATGGAACTCTACTTACAAAAAGGGCTGTACTGAGGGCCTGCAATAATTTTCTCTGCTCGATAATAAAAAAAATACACTTTTTTTGCATTTTTTTAGATCAACCTTGACCAAACCCAAACAAAAATTCTCTACTAGTTATCTATTTAATTTTTCAGTTACATTTTAATGATTAAATTAAATACTAAATAGAATTTTTATGAAAGCAACTAATAATTTAATAAGTATTATAAGTCAATAAATTAATTCGGCAATATTAAAACTTTGTAGTTTTTCTGAAATAGAGATGTAATAAATTAAAACAATTTATTCATAATTTATGAAATTGTATGCCAAATAATTGATTGGTTTTTTTACTTTTGATTTCAATGGATTCAAATTTTGCTAATTTTGCATTGTTCTAGGCACTGATAAGTGAACGAAATCCTGACTCCATTGCATATTATACATCCCTTCTGCCTGAAGATAAACAGATTGATCTTTTCTCATCATACATGGAGGAAATTGGTGAAACAGCTGAAAAAACAGAAGTTCTTGCTGCAGCTGAAAAATACAACCTCAATATCAAGGCCATTACTGAAAAAGTTGTTCAGAATATTAGGTTAGTTCAGAAAATTATAATAGTTCTCTCTTGCTTTCTCTATCTCTTATTCATAGATGTTCTAGCTGTTTTTAGGTATTTGTTAATGTTATATATATATAAAAAAAGAGAAATAACTATATTTATAACATTGCTTGTTGTTATTTTACAAAAGAAAGGATTGCAAAAAAATTATTACTGTTGATTCAATGGTTGGTAACATTTTAGTCTGAGGATAGTGAGCTTTACAGAAACTTTAGTTTATTAAAAAGTTTAATTAGTTTCATTGAATTAATTTAACTAGTTTGATTAGCTTTTAGAATGTTTAGCATGTAATAAAATAATAGCTCAGGATTAATTATTTACATTTTCTCAATATTGTTGATTAATATTTATGCCCAAAAACTGTTGTTTTTTTTTGTGTGTGCTTAATTACTTTTCCTTTCTTCCAANAAAAAAAAAACCTATTATTTTGTAAAGGTCCAATAACCTACTAATTTTTTTTCTCTGTCTGGTATACACTGTACGCATTTCTCAGGAACAACTGATTATAATGAAATTTATGATTTAGGTTCTATCTGTTCATTCTATTTCATGAGCCATCTGTGGGGGTTAAATTAGTGGTTATATTTTAAAATTGTTTTAACAGATGATTACCCTTATTGATCTGGGATTGTTGTCAGAGGGAGGTTGATGGTCACATCTCTAAGTGCAGAACTAAACTGAGAGACAACCAGTGAAATAGTGTGGGAGGGGGTTTGTCGGCACACTTGAAAGGTAGGTAACAAGGGTCGGGTTAATGCTTTCAAAGAAAAGTTGGAAAGGCAGCCTCCGGGGATTATTTACCTGAATTTTTCCATTGAATTATGCAGAAAATATTGCAATAAGCTGAGGAAATGTTATATTTGTTAATAGCGGTAGAATTGAGATTAATGTGCACACATTCTGAAATCAGCCTTTTCTTAAGAAAAGTGGCCAGGACAGTAGCTGGTTGGTCGGAAGAGGGCTTCTCTTAACAAATGTAAAAATATTCTTTCTAAAACCTCATACAAGATATTATAATTAATTGTTGGATCATAAAATTAAATGTAATTGTCAGTCACTAAATATATTCCTGTGTAAGTCTTATTGTTGAAATTTGGTTATTAAGTTTCAAATAAAACATATTTACTTAATCAAACAGTTTTTAATTTAATAATTTATTATACATCATTTTTGTATTTAAAGCTTGTCATTTAGCATTAAAATAATTATTACTAAATTACTTTTTGTTAATCAGTAGAATTACTTCATTAAAAGTAGGGTAATAATTTTTTAAGCTTTACTGGCTTAAATGGCACTTATGTTTGTGTTTAGTATTGTAATGATTATTAAAATTTATTCTAAGATGATTTTAGTTGGGGTTCGGTCGAGGTAGATCCAAAAAAAATCACAAATTAAAAAAATGTATTTTTTTAATGAAGGATTATCTGCCAACGTTTCGGCTTACATTGTAAGCCATCTTCAGGGCTGTAGAAATACAATGTCATGAGAATACAGTAATATTTGATATTAGTATAATAGAAAATTATAATATAATGTGATATCAAGAGTATGAAAGTAGAAAGCTATGTAAGACAATTAAAAGTTTATGAAAACA
>KZ807144.1:537070-552900 GCA_000696205.2 Oncopeltus fasciatus
ATAATAAATATATATATAATATAATAAAATATTATTATATATATATATATATCACTTATTTATATGTAGGATGGATTTCAACAAGAATTAAATTCATTCATGAAATTAACAATAAAATAATCAAATGCAAATATCACTAAAGATGAAATTCTGTGTATTTGTATATGAATGCATGGATGTGCATGTGTTTGAACACATTTATGTGTGTGAGTAAATAAATAATGAATTTCTAATTGTATTTGAACTAAGAGTAATAGAAATACTACAGAATAGTGTTATGGAATTATTATAATATGGTATAAAAGACAAACTACTAAAATAAAATACCTACAACAATAATAAGAGACGTAACTAACACTATGGGTACTGACAAAAGAATGGCTTAACTTTTTAGTTAAATGGTACTTTGGAAAAATAAAATAGCATGTTTATTCAGGGAAGGTAAGATAAAAAATTTTCAGGCTAGTGGTGGAAGAAGAAAACTAAGTTTTAGGGATCATTACATGCTTCATAATATTGAAAATTTCTACTAGAGGTATCGGTTTTGTCTCTTAGTCTTGGGTTGTTTTTTTAAAATAATTTTTTGTAGGTGCGTGGATATGTACTTTACATTACACATCTTTCTAAGTTTGAATGGGGAGCAGAGGGATGAATTTGTTTAATGTCAATAATAGTGCTTAAAAAGAACAGTAGTTGCATTTTTGTTTTAATGTCCATTCTCATGGTTACTAATTATTTCTTAATGTTTTTTTTCCCTAACATTATTAATAGTATTCTGAGAGTAACACACCAAATAGGTAATGGGGAGAGAAAGACTTGTGCTCAACTTTGTATACATCATGACTGATCTGTTTTTTAAAATTGTATTTGACCATTGTGGAAGGAACAGGAAACAATGTAGGAGTGGGATACGGTGGATTAAATGGAATAACGGGATATTGGAATGTCATTAGGTGGAATTAAAGTGGAGGGGGGAGTATAAGGGGAATTATAAAATTTATTGATGAGTCTGTGTATTATGTGTCGTGGAATGCCATAAGTGTTTAGAATGTCTGTTATGCATTTAATGTTTTTTTCATGGAATAAATTGTCAAAGAGGTTAAGGGTTCTGGAAATGAGGTTTTTGCAACATTTATTTTTTGATGATTCGGGTAGGAGGAGTTAAAAGGGAGGAGATCTAGAAGTATGTAGGTTTAGTGTACCAGTCAGTAATTATGGAGCTTCTGATTAGTTAAAATCTACTTCATCAAGATATTATTATTACATGAGTAGACAAAGGAAATAAAACTGTCATAATGGTCAAGACAGACTATTTGGAAAAAATGCACACACTATTCAATGACGATACAATGAATTCATAAATTTAAAATTATTTAATTTCTTTATTACTATAAGAAAATTATGTTTACAGAATAAAAAGGCAGTCAATTTTTTAAATTCCAAATATCATGTGGAAAATATTTTTGAAAATTGTATTTATAACTATATAGAAACTTCTAGCCAGGTCTGGATGAGCCCAACAGCTATTCTTAGCAAATATGATTTCCTTTTATAAGTGATCTACGGTCAACAAACTCTCTTTTTGAATATTAAAATTTATTCTTTATTTTATTACTTAAACCAGAAAAATTTGATTGATTTGTAAGGCGTCTACCATAAACTTAAAATACTATACTCCTTCTATCTAATATCCAAATAATCTTGAATTATGTATGTGTTTTAAAATGACATTTGCTGTATCTAGGAGTCACCGGAAGGAGGATTCTATTGACAGCAGTTTAGTAAAGGAGACAACAGAAGAAGACATGAAGAAGATTTCTTCTCTCGACTGGATGGTATACTACAAACAGCAGAGGGTCGAAGCTATTTGGGAGTGCAATGCACTCATAAGGGTTTTTATTTCTGAGGGAAAACTCCCAGCTGCTAGATTGGCACACAATAAGGTTTGAAAGTATTCCTTACCTTATATTTTTATTTATTTAATGTTTATATATNAATTGTATATTTAAATATTTTATTTAAGAAAGTAAATTTTTTTTTTTTTGCGCATCCACCCTGAGGTCATTGGCGCTGTTTAACTTACAAATAAATGAATTGTTGATTATTAATTTATAGCTTTGTTTTTATTTTAATTTTTATTCTTAATGCCATTTGTTTCATTTCTCTTTCAGATGATGATGCTGAGCTGATAGAAGTTCCTCCTAAAGATAAAGACGAATACTTAAATCTACCAAATGATATAGATTATACCACTGATGAAAGAAATGATGATGAGGATGAGGATGATGAAGAAGATATTGGTGAATTCACTTGTGAATTCGATGATGAAACTTCAATGTCTGCATTTTCAATGTATTAATAATATAAAAGGAAAAACATTGCATTTCTTTTCCAATTTCCACAGGCTCAACTGTGTCTATTTCATGACTGATCTCTTTTACTTCTTTCATTCAAGAAAGTACTGCCAATAAACATTACATGTTTTTGTAGATATATTGATAATTTATTTTTCTTAAAAGTTTTTAGACCTGAAATTTTATAAAATCATTATAATAAACCTAATACTGTTTTTATACTTGCTATCTCTTCTACAATAAACTTGGTTCTTAAAAATACCTTTATTGTTTTATTTTTCTTTATTTATAGTTTGTTTCCTTATAAATAAGAAAGACAGGAAGAAGGTATTGTTTATTATGCCTTTTTTTAATGCATTATTCCTTATTATTATTTGATTTGAAATTAACACTAATTAATTCACCTTCAACACTTCATTATTTTAAAATAGTGAATTTGACACAAATAAGACACTTCTAAGAACAGGTTCTCTGACTCGAATTCCAGTTCGGTTCCTTCGTCTGTTTTATGTTGCTAGAAGCATAAATGCTCTGCTCAGAATGATTACTTATTGAAGGAAAATTGTTGTATGATTTCTTTGCGTCGTCCAATGTTTGTAATGTATCATTTAGAATTAGGTATTTTTGATAGCTTGGTCTGCCAAATGTGTTTTCCTTAATATTATCGTTGTTAGATATCTTCTTTTTTGGACAAAATATGTTTACAAAAGAGTCCAGTTTGTCCATAGCCAAGTCCTTCAATTGAACTTCCTCATTATATGATTGTAGATTTGGATCATGGTATACATTTTCAATATCACTGTTATCTTCAAATAGTAAGGGGTTTTGCCAACTTGAATATGGAGAATCCACATTTCCTTTTGTTTTAATTTTCATTTGTAATGGCTTCCTTTCTGGAGAACTATCGAAGTCTTCAATTTGCTTCATTCCGAATTTGAGAGCTTTTCCTTTTCCATCTTCCCATAAAAAGAACTGTTCCTTGAACCTTTCTGTGACTGTTTTTGGAAATTTGTTAACCTTTTCAGTTGATTGAGCATATGAAGCCTCATATATCTGCTCTTTCTCGAAGAGTTCCTCTCCACCCAGTGAATTCATAAGAGGGCTGTGAATCCAATTGTAAATAGATCTAATCCACCTCTTTGCTAATGGATCAGTTAAGGATCTCATTGAACTTTCATCTTCATTTTCATCACTCCTTCCTTGATAAAAACCCTTTACTGACACTATAAAATAAAATGTAATATTATTTATATTATATTCTTGTTAATCATCAGAACAGAATATATTATTATTAATTTTAAAAAAATTAAAATTGTTTCAAAAGGATTACACCTAATTTAAGTTCATATCATATAGTGTTATTTACGTAGAATACTTCTGATATTTACTGTACTTTATTTTTTAGCCTTAATCTTTAGTTTGAGTATTATTTGAAGATTAATAGCTCTTACTTTTTATAAATAAAGTGCAATAGTTGTTTTAGGTTCAAGCAAAAGTTTTTTCACTTTACAATGAAAATGTCTATTATGTACTCTAAGATGATTCTAGTTGGGGTTCAGTCAAGGTAGGTTGTCTGTTATGTAGTTTTTCAATCAAATACCATTATCTCAAAATGAAATGGGCGAGAAACTATATTTGATATTTAAATGTTTAAATAACTCATGGAAGGTACTCATTAAAACATTTTTGATTTTATTAAAAGATAAATAATTTTATTCAGTGCTATCTGAGAATTTTCCTCTGAAGAGTTTGCTTTTTCATCAAGTAAGGGGGGCTTAGATGAACAAAATCAATTTTAAAAACTACAACAGTTTAATGTATGCCTTATGTTAATACATGTTGATAAAGCAATATTGTATTAATCCTTAGTCTCAGCATTTATATATTGCTGTCATAGTATAGCTCTAGTAATGATTATATGGATACCTGTCTCTTTGTACTTACATTGTTATCAATGTTACTTACCTATACTGATATAACTGGAATTTATTGAGTGTGCTCTGCTTATTAGTTGTAAACTATAATTAAAACACTATGGAATGCTGTAGTCATCTACTCAGCATGAAAGAAAAGAAGCTAAAGTGAATTTAAACATACATGATTCAGTCGTGTCATGATACCAACCACATATTAAAAAATTCAAATATTTTTTCCTTTCTTATCTGGTTGTTAAAGAATACAAAGGGGATATCTTCTCAGGTGGTTTAAGTACAGTCAAGGTAGCACCTTGAAGGTAGGAAGTGCCCATCCACGTAAAAACTAATTGACTGGCTTCCTAATGACACAACAGTTACAATTGTTGTGGGGGCTGTTGCTCTTTCTTAACAGCCCACTTTAATTCTCCTGTTGCTCTTCTAATAGACTTGCATTCTACTAAGGATGCCCCAGCTGACCACAGTTTCTATAGCGTAGCTCCTTCTTACATGTTTTCAGTACCTCGAATGCCTTTCTACTATTTCATCTATGCTGGGGGCCGACTCATAGAGAGTCTTGAAGTCCTCCCAGAATCACATAATGTGCCCGCAGTGGGAGTTTGGAGAACCTGAGGAACCGCAGCCTGTTACAGGCAACATTGTCAGTGTACGCCAGCAAACTAATTCATACTAAATGATCATTTTATGTTATTATGCTGTATGTTCATGGCTGAAACCCTGACTAATTTCTCTACCATAATACTCACGGGCCAACCAACCTCCAAACATTATATGTTATTCGATGCCTGGATTAGGATTACTGAGATTATAAGATTAATTACTAGAAATGACTTTTTATCTACTAATTTTATGCAGGTGCAATGATAATTACCATTCCTTCAACAATGTTATGAAGTAGTTGTTCTTGAAACTTATATTCAAAACATTCACCATACACTTCCTCGGGGTCATCAGCAGTACATTTTTTTCCGTTAGAATGTAAATTCAGCTCCCTCAATGAACTATCCAACACTAACCAGCTCTCAGGGGCGCCAGGTTGCTCAGGAATCTGTTTGGGTCTCGCAATCCTGGTGCTGTGAAGTCAAATTCCGTGCTGGACAAGCTTTTATCAAGAAATAAAAGCTTGTGCTCAGCCATAGATGTTGAGACATGTATATAGCCCCTTCCTAGGTAGTATAACTCTTAAAAAAGGTTAAGGTGAGAACCCAGTTCCTCAAGAAGGAGCAAGCAGATTGTCCAGTGAGAAGAAAAAGGTTCTGTCTTTTTATACACTTGTAATCGTGAGGCCACTGTTGATACATGCCACGTCGAAGTATGCCATTTACGTCCCATCAGACATTGCTTTATTTATAGTTCTTAAATACCTATGACATCCCAACATTAACTCATTTCTTCCAGTGAGTAAAGCCTTGTCTTTCAAATGTAACTCTATGCAACGAGTGTTCTGTACAGTGTTTTTCGTGAAATGTTTGGCAAATCCTTCTCTGAATTTATCAATCACTTTGTGCTCAATATTATCATATTGAGTAATAAAATCAACGTTGATGAAATATTTTAAAAATAGAAATATGTACATTCTGACAGATGGCAGAAAATATACATGAATAATGAGGAGGGATAGTTTATAGGAAGACCAAAGCGAAGAATAAAATATATCTTCTTTACTTTTAGTACTATAAAAAAAAATGATGAAACAGAATATATGCCAATTTAATTTTTTATCATTTATGGTCTGCAACATTTTTGGTTCACAATAAGGATGATATATAGGACTAAGTAATAGGAAGACTACCCCCCCCCCCCCCAACTTTTGGTGAGGTGAGTGTTGTCTTATCGAATCTCATATTTCCCAATCAGGTTTTTTTTTTTTGTTAACTTTAACACTTAATTTGTTTCCTAACTTATCCTATATTTCCTAATCCAGGGAGAGATATTAACAGATTTAATGAGTGGATATATCTTATTCAAAGGAAATATCGTCTTCTTTTCAAAATAGTCATTACCTTCAATAACTAATAATTATCCATTGGCATATTTATTTTCATTTACACTTGAATTGGCTATATCAAAAAATATTAGGATTTAATCCACAAGGTTCACTTTCTGCTTTTTAATGATTTTAAATTTATTAATTATATGACATTTATTAATAATAATCAAATTAAAATTAAATTTTGAAATGTTACATTTAACTTTTCATAATAATTTGTTCCCTTAATGAAAATATTTTGAAGTTTAGAAGTTAGCATATGTTACTGACCTCCACAACTACTTTATGCTGTAATACTTTTTTTTAAATTATTATTAGTCTCTCTTTCACAACCATTTATGTCCTATAGGTTGCCAACCCATTCTATGCATCCATAGCCCAGGACATGCTTTTATTTATAGATAAAAGCTCTATGTGTGTATGTTTGATATTCCTTTATAATAAATGTTTGTATTTAGCAATTGTCTTCAAATTCTAAATTGTCTTTCTCAATGCAAATTTAATTTTAGTTTTTTTTTTACTATTATTTTACAAATGGTAAAGTAAAAACAGCCAAAAGACCAGGCTGTTTTACGGACTCGCTGTGTCAGCATAATTCTGTAAGTAAATGAATCAAGTTAGGGTATAGAGTGGTGATAATTAGACTATAAAAATTAATTAATTGATAACTGTAGGTTTAAAACAGCATTAGAGGTAATACATGGGTATCAGTATAATTGTTACTCCTCGAGTTTTTAAATGTTGAGTAGTATCAGTACAAATGTACGAAAAAAAAGAAATTCCTGAAGAGAAGTTGTGCTAAATATGTATTTTCTAGCCCAGTACTCTTGTGACAGGCTTATAACCTACCGCTCTGTTACAATCCCTAACTTTGCTCGCCCCCAGTAAGTGTTAATAGGAAGACTGTCTGCAGCCTTAAACGAGCTAGAAAGTCGATATTCTTTCTCGAGTTCATTTTACCCTTATTGAAGCACTTATAAGATTGTACAAGTACTTGTAAGCCCGCTCCAATTATACTTAACAAGTAAAATAAAGATTTTGCTCTTAAGGGGAACCCTCTTATCCAGATTAAGGTGAATTAAAAATGTACTTACCCACTAAATGAAGTATCGCAACTGAATAAATAATAAGAAAATGCATATTACTTAAATATTGCTTGAAATAACTGAGAGTCTATTAATTGTTTTTAAAATATAATAAAATAACCTAATGTAGAGTTAATAATAATAATGAAATCAATAGCCATTACATCAATACATGTCAATATGTGAATTATTTGTTGAAAAAACAAACTTTTCTTGATAAGACAATTTTCTTTTCTATTGTATTTCATTCCATTACAATTTTATTCCATATTAATTTCACTCAGTGAGATACAGAAAAAAAGACAAAGTAACATGGTTTATATCCATTGCGATTATAAACATAATACAAAAAGAATTGCAAGCCAATGTTGTAATATGTTTTATTCAAAGTATCTGGGATGATATAATTAAATGATTTTTTTTTAGCTTGAAATTTTCAATAACTTCGTTATTATTATGAAAAAAATATATTAATTACAATGGAAGGGAAAGAAATGTTCTAATATTTTTGTTGATCAGAATTTTTACAAAAAGCGCACAATGATAGAGGTAATGAAGAATGAGGATGATTAAGTGCCTTAACAATGTCTCCCTCTTGAAATCGTTTGGCCTAGTGCTAGCCTCAGCGACATTAACTTCCCACCTATACCTCTTCTGGCATTTTGAATCTCCTTTCTACCACTTGGGAACATACTATTCTAAACATCCATGGCTCTGAACAAGATTCTATTTCTCGATGAAAGCTTTACCGAGGGGCCGGATTTGAACCAACTAGGCAAATATTGCGAGGCTCCAACGGATAAGCTAGTACCACTTTTTCTTGCTTGTAAAATCGAACTTAGTTATTTACACTTATTCAAGTACATCTTTAACGAATTATAGGAAATGTTCTTTCTTTATGCAGTTCCTAGAAGGTTTATTTTTGCTAATTCTAAATTGATAGAACTCCCAATAAATAAGAATTGTTTCTTTTAGCATAGTAATTTGTCCTACGAAGGTAAAAAATGGAATGTGATTAGTACTTGTATTTCATAAATGTAAATCCTTCTGTACCAATGATTAATATGTTACGGAGTTTTCTGTCTTTATCCCACTATCCACCTTAGCTCATGAATTACACTGGGGAACACATTTTTTGTAGAGTTAGATTTGACACTCTGAATCTAAGAATAACTTCAGATTTTGTCTATCACGTCAACTTTTTAAACTACAGGATATCCTCAGAAATCATAAAAATCATGCATTTAAAAGAACATCAAATAAAAACCTACCAAATATACAGTTTACAAAACATTTAATTAAGTTAAATCGAGTTCATACATATAAAATTGTTTAATTAATGAACAGTATTTAAAAATTAAGATAAAAAATTTCATTTGTAGCTTTTTCTGGAGTGTTTAGTTTGTGTACATTCTCGATTGATGCTCCAACAATAGTCGGCCATCATATGTACGTCCCATCTACCTTGATACCTTGCTCCCATGATCTTCAAATCTTGATGGAAACACTCACCCTGCTCATCACTCACTGCACCAAGATTGTCCGGGAAATTAGCAAGGTGGCTGTGTTTAAATGCAATTTAATGCTCATGTTGCAACCTAGCTTTTGGAAGCTTTCCAAGAGTAGCTGGGCAATTTTGGAGTAATTCAATGCTCTTTTATTTTCAAGAAAGTCTTTAACAATGTTTTTGAATGCCATATCCGTATTCCCCTTCTTCCTAAGAGGGAAATTCATTGAAAACTAGCACGGGGACTTCGGCTGAATGCGGTACTGGGCGTATAGCTGACGGTAAACTAGGATACTCTGTTTACATTGGTTTTTCTTGTTATATCCCGATGTTTTCACTATACAAAAGTAACAATCACTTGAATGATCTTTGGGCTCGCGCCAAATCATAGGTATACCAAATGGAATCTTAGCACGTGTTCCCACGTGGTCCACATCCGTAAACCCTCAACACACTGTTTACACACTTTATGAGGTGCCCATGCTTTATCTTGATCACCAAGTTTCACTTTAAAATAGGCAAAATATGCTTGTCTGACAAACATACTCATGTTTGTCCTTTGACTGGGAATGGTAAAACTGCCATATATATAACAAAACGAATCGGTTCCGTTTTCGCACTTTCGACGTGTAGGAGCAGAGGTAGCCAAAAGGAAACGTTTCAGTTCAAACACACTATGTAGTTCTGTACACTTCCGTGACGAAATACTAAATACTGCTTACCGACACACAACGTTTCACCACAGTATAACAGACGTAACTAAACAGGCAGGTCTAGATAATGGTGTCATATTCTTCACGCAAACAAACTGAATGGCCAATTGGAACTGAACCAAATAAATTTCCATTGTGGAGGAGAACACACTTCAAGCTGCGCTTTAAGCTATCTATAAACAGTCACCAGTCAGTTGTGTTATAGTTTGAAGTTCCCCATTCTTCCATTAAACCACTTAGATTATGGCAAAACACAAATCCACCATCACGTTGAAAGTATAGCGAAAATGTCCTTTATCGTGTTCGAAAATAGAATACTTTGGCTCCCTTTTCAAGCAAGTTTTTCTCATTGAGTCGTGATGCTAAGAGCTCTGAAGCTTTTTAATATAGTACCAAATCATTTAGCTCTTGTTGTTTGAATCCCTTACGTACGGAGTCATCTTCAATATCGAAATCTTCATCGTTGGAGTGGCTTTCCTGTGCACCATATCCGTATTCCCCTTCTTCCAAATAGAGAAATTCATTGAAAACTGTCACGGGCACTTCGGTTGAATGCGGTACTGGGAGTATAGCTGACGGTAAACTAGTATACTCTATTTTACATTTGTTTTTCTTGTTATATCCCGATGTTTTCACTATACAAAAGTAACAATCACTTGAATGATCTTGCGCCAAATCATAGGTATAACTTATTCAAATAGAGAGTATTTTGACCGAACCCCAACTAAAATCATCTAATAACATATAACTTATTATTATTAGATGATTTTGGTTGGGGTTAGATCAAGGTAGATCCAAAAAATACAAAATAAAAAAAAAGTGTATTTTTTTAAAGATTATCTGCCAAAGTTTCGGCTTACATTGTAAGCCATCTTCAGGGCTGTAGAAATACAATGTCATAAGAATACAATGATAATTTACGATATTATTATATAGAATTGCCATAATTTAATGTGATGTAAAAAGTATGAATGTAGAAATATATGTAAGAGAATTTAAAAGCATGCAGACAACAACTTATTAAAAAAAATTATAGAAAAATATTAAAACAGTAATTGACCACACCTGCCTATCATGAAGACGAGAGAGGACGTCCTGCCCCTAAGTTCACATTTCCATAACTGAGAGGAAAATATAATTTAGAAGGACACCGTGGGTGGTGGAAGAGTGGGGGGAGGTGAGGGGCAGAGGGTACAAAGGGAAAGCGGCCTATTGCAAGAGAGGGCAATAAAAAGGACAAAGGAAAAAAAGAAAGGGTATTATTGGAAATAGGTAACTTTGGTACTGGGAAATATGTTTGACAGGTTATTTTGAAGAAGGGCTAATGGTTTTTAGGATGTTGAAAATATTTGAATAAGTTAAAGAAATTAAAAAAAAAAAAAATACACTTTTTTTTAAAGTTTGTATTTTTTTTTTTTTTTTTTGGATGTACCTTGATCGGACCTCAACTATAATCATCCAATAATAATATCTGCGGTAAAAAAAAACAACTCTCCATTTGAACTTATAACAAAACTTGGGCACACAACATGACCTCACAGATCTCACCTGCAGAAGCACCACCACCAAAAGACGTCACCAACACAACTTCACCAACTACAATTACATCGGATACTACCAGCCAGGAAGACACCAACACACCATTAAAGGTAGATGGTTTTTTTCGTTCCTTTAAAACCAAATACCCCTCACTTATTAAACCCCTTAACAAAAGAATACTCCATTCCTGGCTGGGACAGATAGGTTTTTATTTTCTATTCCCTCTCAATAATTGTTCACATTAACTTACAACACTATCCAGTTAACGAAAGAACGGACATAGAACAAATTTCCTCTATTTATTNTGTAAATTATTATTGTATTCTCATGACATTGTACTTCTACAGCCCTGAAGATGGCTTACAATGTAAGCCAAAATGTCGGCAGATAATCTTTAAAAAAATACACTTTTTTAAATTTGTATTTTTTTTTGGATCTACTTTGACTGAACCCCCACGAAAATCATCTAATAATAATATCTACGATTAAAAAAAAAACTCTCCATTTGAACATATAACTTATTATACTCCCCGCACTCGTACCGGGAGTCTAACCTCCAAGAAAGACGAATACATCGTCTTATGTTCGAAGGAACTGACATTGTCTAACTATTTATTAGACACTCTCTTTTTTTTTTTTTTTTTTGCTTTAATTTCTTTTTTCAACATTGTATTTGTGTGGTATTTAATCTCATATTAATTTTATACAATAAATGCAAGGAAATAAAATATTAAAATCGTACTGTCTCAGTAAGGTAGTAGTGCGGGGAATTTAATAAGTTACCTGGCAAGTCTCGGTGGTTTAAATGGCAATATGCCAGCCCGGAATGCAGGATATCCGGGTTCGAGTCCTGTCTGAGAAAGTAAGATTTTTTGATTCTATTCGCTTGCATTTATTGTTAATAATTACATTTTTATACAGTAAAAAAGTGTATCATGCTGCATATAAATTTGATTAGTATTGACATAAGTTAGAAATATATCCTTGAACATAAATATAATATGTATTCATACTATAATCCATATAATAATAAATATATAACTTTTGTAACATGTGGAAAATATTATATATTCTTATATTTGTATAGAATAAGAATGAAATGCTTTTATTCAAATAATATAGTTATTTTTCCAAATTATTAAATACAAAAGCTACTGCTTGAAAAGACAATCAGCCTGTAGATGTTCATGAATATAATTATCAATACACAAATAAAAATATTACAGATCATATGAGAACAATTGTGAAATAAAAATTTGTGATACCAACAGATGAAATATCAAAGCCTGAGCTAGAAATATGAAATCTTTTTAATTGAAGTAGTCTGTCTACCAGTTAACAAAGAGTAATTTGACTTTATACTTCTTTGAGACTTAAATAAATTACAACTGCGAAAGCAAAATAAAGTTAATATTCTTATTTATACAATATTGGGTAATAAAATAAGCAAAGATAATTTTAATACACATTACTTATCGGCACAAAGAAGTGAAATACCTTAATAAATATTATTATTATAAACCATATATATATATATAATATATATAGCAATCAAGAACAGGTTGGATAGAGAGTGCAGTAAAAAAAAATATCTCAAGAAGGAAAATTTTCGGGGATCTCTCGCCCTTCGTCAGTGAGAAGTGGAGAGTTTAATTCTGACGAGTGATATATATATATATATATAAAACTTACACATTATATTAATAATAAATATCTTGAATATCTGCAATCTGAGTCATAAACTGCAGGTTACCTATCTACTTTGTCCAGTATCAAATATTTTCAACCATTGTCCAATAATGAAATGTTACGCTTGGTAGATTGGTGAGGATGGCAGGGTAACTGTTACGTGAAGTGACGTCAAAAAAGTAACAATCACTGGGAAGGTTTTGTTAACCAACTTATATCTGACAAGGTCCAAAGAATTTTATCATTGTTTGAATAGAAGCCTTTTCAATGAAATACTCGTTTTTCTTTTTAACCACTGTTTAAATTTTCCCAAACTTTGTATAAATGAGTAAAAGGAAAGCACCTTCTGAGGATAACGTCAATCATGACTTTTGTGAATTTTTGATCGGTTTGTTTATGCTATTTTCAATTTGCTACTACTTAATCTATAAATTTTGTTTTGGTTATAAGACTAAATGTAATATGCAAGAACTAATTCTTGGAGCGTTACTTTTTGTGTTTAATGTATTCAAGAAATTCTTAACACTAATTTTCAGTTTCGAAAGCAAATCAGTTCCTTAAGTTTAAGTACAATAGATTTGGGGTGAAATCCTTGACTCTGATCATGTAGGATACTACGTGACTTGGTAGTTAACTTTATCAGTAGTTTGCTTTATTGAAGTGCAAAACTTATAATAGTTGCAGAAAGTATATTCAATTTATCTATATCTCCTTCAATTACATTTATTAAACCTAAAAAATACCACATTTTAGAGTAGTAAAATAGTAGTAACCACCCCTAACCATATTGGTTCCTTCAATTACTTTTTGAATAAAAAGATAATCATGAACTTTCAGTTTGCAATAGTAGACAATTTGAAGAGGTTAAAAGGTGCTTCAAGTTCTACTAGTTGTATTATACTACAATATACTAGTTAGGAAATTGTAAGGAATTTGTAGCCCTCAGTAGCCAAAAAACTGATTTTGACTGCTACCTTTGACACAGCAGCTTTTTTTGTTGTTGCTATTCCAGTCTTGCATCTGACAATAGTTTACCTCATATATTCCATTGTATATCAATTTCTTTCTCCTTTGTTAAAATTCTTTTGTGGAGGAGATCCCTTGGAATACAATTTTTTGAGTGGGAGCAAAGATCACTGAATATAAATTAATCAGATTCTTCATTCAATTTCTTTGGCTACTTATTTATACCAGATCCAGCTTCTCTTCAGGGCTATCTGTACTTCCAATAAAATCATTTAGATTCTGGCCCTTAAGGAAAGCCTTTTGCAGTCTTTACCTCTTTAAAAGCAATAGTTGAACCCTTATACCCTATTGCACCGGCTTAGCGGAAGGGATCTGCTATGGAATTATTCTCTATGAGATGTTGGTTGACCATTGATGATCAGGAGAAGGAAATGGGGGTTCGGTCAAAGGTTTATTATCAAATAAAAACAAATTGGTTAACCAATATGGTTTTATTTTTGCCAATGTTTTGGCCTAAATCCCAGGCCTTCTTCAGGGCTATAGGGATAACGAAGGAAGACCCTAGTAACCATGGGTTAGAACACGCAATTTGTGACTGTCTCCCTTTGTTATCCCCATAGCCCTGAAAATCAAGCCAAAACTTAGGCAAAATATAACCGTATTGGTTCACCAATTTATTTTTATTTAATAATAAACCTTTAACCAAACCCCGACTATATCCTCCTCCAGGTCTAAATTATATTTCAGAGTCCCCTTAAGCCCGGAACTGCTAAAGTGTTCAGGATTAAGTGGTTACCTGTAGATAGCGCTCACTCTTAAATCCAAGTGGTCCTGAAGCAGGGGAAATAAGTCCTTAGTTTCCTTACTAAACCCCTCATTTCTCTCTAAAATAAATAGTACTTTCTAACTATTCTTTTATCATTCATTGTTCTGTGCTTTGCTAAAAAACAAGTTAACACAAATCAAGTGTTCAGTCCTTCTTATAACTTCCTGGTATATCCAAATACATATGTCAACCTACAACCTACTAAGCAATAATGACCTACGAAAATGAGATAATTTCCTTATTAACAGTATAAAGTGCAATTTTGAGTTCTCTTATTATATAACTAATCTGCAGTGCAAGCTCCATTTAGGGAATTTGAAAAACAACAGCTTTTTGTTTAAAAACTGTTACTTCTACCTGATACCTGCTTGATTTGATACAAAATAGTATATCAATAACTGTAACCACGCGTTTTCGTTTGACTTTTTAATTTGAGAGTTTTTGAGATTTGAAATCTCATTCTCTGAGTTCACATGTCTAATAGCAATTAAATATATATATATTCGCTTGCATTTATTGTTAATAATTACATTTTTATACAGTAAAAAAGTGTATCATGCTGCATATAAATTTGATTAGTATTGACATAAGTTAGAAATATATCCTTGAACATAAATATAATATGTATTCATACTATAATCCATATAATAATAAATATATAACTTTTGTAACATGTGGAAAATATTATATATTCTTATATTTGTATAGAATAAGAATGAAATGCTTTTATTCAAATAATATAGTTATTTTTCCAAATTATTAAATACAAAAGCTACTGCTTGAAAAGACAATCAGCCTGTAGATGTTCATGAATATAATTATCAATACACAAATAAAAATATTACAGATCATATGAGAACAATTGTGAAATAAAAATTTGTGATACCAACAGATGAAATATCAAAGCCTGAGCTAGAAATATGAAATCTTTTTAATTGAAGTAGTCTGTCTACCAGTTAACAAAGAGTAATTTGACTTTATACTTCTTTGAGACTTAAATAAATTACAACTGCGAAAGCAAAATAAAGTTAATATTCTTATTTATACAATATTGGGTAATAAAATAAGCAAAGATAATTTTAATACACATTACTTATCGGCACAAAGAAGTGAAATACCTTAATAAATATTATTATTATAAACCATATATATATATATAATATATATAGCAATCAAGAACAGGTTGGATAGAGAGTGCAATGCACACACAAAAAGAAAATATCACAA
>KZ807144.1:565721-577822 GCA_000696205.2 Oncopeltus fasciatus
AGGTAAATGGGATGGGCATCATTCTCCTCCCAGCCAATATGCCTGGTTGTCATGTCTTCACTCTTCTGAATCTGACAACCTCGTCCCTCATAGATTGCCGAACGAACTTCGCCATGATAACCCATTGCATCTAGGATCATCCCTTCGCTGGCGATGACGCTCCACTATATCTATATCTTCTGGAGCGATCTTTAGGCCCTGACTGGCGCCTACACTCGTCACCAGACCATATATATATAAAAGAATGATTAGTCAAGTCTGTTACAAGATGTTCTTATAGCATATCATGTATTATATTTTTTTAAATTTAGCTTCATTATTGAAGTTATTAATACTGTTAGCTTTCGGAATAAAGTTCTATCAAGCTCATATTAAATGTTCGACTAGTTTAAATATTACCAAGTCATTACTATGTGTAAGAGCAAAAAGCTATGCTTAGAAATCACACTATTTATATTTTGTATTTAAACATCATCCAGAAAAATAGTTAATTAATAACTTCAATCACTCCTTAGGTTTTAATTTTATTTTTTATTTTTTAGGGTGTATGCAAGGTAGACACTATTGCTAGAAGGCTTGACATCAGGTTGACTCCTTATGATCAGTATTATTGTGCCATTCTCTATTTTACTGGGAGCGATATGTTTAACAAAGAAATGCGGAGCCATGCTCTTCAGTCAGGCTTCACCCTTAATGAATACTGCATTAGGCCTCTTGGAATTACTGGTAAATTTAAATACTGATAACACATTATTTCTTAGTGCGTTTTTAAAAATTTTTTTTTTTATTTCTAAGAAAGATAATTTTGCAGGCAAGCCTGGAGAAGCACTTCCTGTGACTTCAGAGAGGGATGTATTTGATTACATTGACTATCCTTATAAAGAACCGTCAAAACGTTGATGATTTGTTTAATTTTTTGAACATAATATAAGTTTGTCTAATAAAATGAGTGGTTTTTTTTCTTATTTTTTTTAAAGAAAGCTTGATATTAGTATATAGTATATACCATTGAAGTGAACTAATATAATATATTTAGTTTTATATCCCAGATGTCAGGTTTTTATGCTCTTTGATCTATTGCAAACATATATTTAAGGGTACATTTATGTATTAAAATGTATATAAACTATGATTATATTTATTTGAATATGGATTCATTATTATTAACAAACATACATGAAACACCACTACCAGAAAAAAAAAGTCTAATGACATACTTGAATAAAATCCACCTCTTGCATTCCATTGAATTCATATAATTTGAAATGAAGGTATTACTTACAGAAGATTAACACTCTTCAAATCAGTATAATCAAACTACCGAAAAGTTATCTTCACAAATTCCCCACTACTATGATTTGCCTATGCCAAAATTGTTGTATAAATTATATTCATTTTAACCATTTACTACCTATAACCACTGCCTCTAATTTAATCAATTGCAAGTTTTTAATAATCTTTTCTTAAGAAGTACCTGAAAGCCTTTATTTCTTTTTTTTTCTAGTCATCTAATTTTTTAAGTTAAATATCTATGATCAGATATTTAAGTATCAATATTAATTTTATCCTTACTGATTCATATATTTAACACCTATTTATAATTTATTAAAATGTATTATCTGTTGTACACATATTTTGTTAGAATAATAAAGAAAAATTTTAAAACAAGTAGAATTTAAAAAAAAAAATCTTCCTATCATCACCCCATTTGTTATTATAAAATTCATAAGGTTCATNTCAGATAGCGAAAATTATTTTCACTTTGCATACATCATTTTCAGAAGGTATATATTATATATTGTGTGCGTGCGTGCGTGTGTGTGTGGGTAAAAATTAAGAATAGGAAGAAGAAAGAGTGTAGAGGACACACAAAAAGAAAAAAATTATACTCCTTTTAGTTTTTCTTTTTGTGTTTGCTTTATTCTTTCTTCCTTCTGTTATTATTAATTATATACATCACAGCCCGGAGGGTTTTGTTTTCTTTACATATGTATGTAGATAAATATATACAGAAAATGAAACTTTCGCAACTGTAATAGAAAGAAAGAAAAATAAATTTTATTCTGGGGCATAAGTCCCCTTGAATAACAAAGAGGTCACAGATGAAAGTATAGCTGATTGTGATCTAGCGGCTACAATAAAAATAAAAAGTACAAATAAACGATAGGCTAATAATATAAAATATTTTGAACAGAACTATGACAATATTTACAAGTACAGATATAGAACAAATGAGTAATAAAAATAAGAAATACAATTTAAAGAAAAAAATAGATGCACAAAAAGAAAATGCTACACAAGAAAAAGCAATGAAACTCAAACTAATAAAATAACAATTAATCAATAAGGATTGCTACCAGAACTGAAGTAAAACTATAACATAAATCGTAATGTAAAGCTTAACGAAGAATATAAACTTAAAAATAATAAAAATAAATAATGGATAAATAAATAACACACAATTACTGATGAAAAATAAAACTAACTAAGGAGGAAAAATGAAACAATAATAAACAGCATTACTGACTGTTCTATTAACATAGAAAATATTACATGGTCATAGGTTATGCAGTAAAATGAAATTCGCCAAATTCTTGCCAGTCCACTGCCATAAATACCTTCAGGACGCCAGACAGCCCATGGTCATCCGAACATATCTAGGTCTTCCGGAATGTTGATAACCACCACAGGCCGGCCGTCATCCTGTCGACATTTTACCCGGCCACCAGAGAACCACACACATTTTAGCTTGTCTTCCTTCTTCTTCAGGTGTGCCAAGTAGTAGAGGCGCTTGTTCGTGGGGCTCATACTCTCGCTCAGGTAAATGTGAGGGGCATCATTCTCCTCCCAGCCAATATGCCTGTCCCTCTCCATTCTGACAACCTCGCTCCTCATAGATTGCCGAAGGAACTTCGCTATGATGACCGGTGGTCTAGGATCATCCGTTCGCTGGCTATGCCTCCCCACTAAATCAATATCTTCTGGAGCGATCTTTAGGCCCAGACTGGCGCCTACACTCGTCACCAGACCAGCGGGAGTTTCACCAGGTCGGACCGGTACCCCTCGAACTTCGATAGATCTGCAGTGTAGCTCCTGTTGGGCGTGACCTCCAGTTCCGTCACCTTTGACTTCAATGTCTTCGAGCGCTAGTTGCTTGAAAACTTTAGTCTGGGCTTCCAGTCTGTTCTCTATACCGTTGAGAAGCTTGGCATTTTCAAAATCAGCGTCGTTGTTTTTTATTAAGAGATTATTAAAACTCTCTTAACTCACTAGCGACGCCGCCTTTTATCTCGCCTATCTCTGATGAGAGCGCCCTCATCGCCTCCTGAATGTAAGTAAATAGATTACCTTCCTCGGTAGATTTAGCTGATGATGTCTTCCTAGTTTCTTTTACATTTGTCACATGTCCAGCCTTTTCTCTGTAACTTAATATCTGAGTCATCAACACCACAACAATTTCTGTGGTAAATTAATTTACATGGGATACAGGCTAGAGAACTCTTGTCATACCTATAAATAGCGTGTTTGCACACCGGACACTGCACCATTGTTTACTTAGAAAGCTCATATATTTCTTTCACTAAAGACTTTTTAAGATGGACTTGACGTAAGCTGGAGGTCGAATTCTGCGTCACTGGTTGCCTCGTGCTGGGACATGGCTCTCCGTCTGTGTCTCCTCCTTCATGGCTGCATCCTAATTGGTCGCGTTCTGGAACGGCGACTTTCATCATGTTTTTGCTTTTGTTTTCTCTCTTCTTTCGCACTCTTTTCATCGATACCCTACATTAATGACCCAAGTGGTTGACATGAAAAAAAAAAAAAACCTCATATAAACAGCGTGATAAGAGGTAGATTGGGCGTGTCTATTAGGCAGAGGGGAGAGCTATGGAGAAGGGATAATGCTTAGCAGATAACTTACTGAACAGATGAAACTTCTGATAAGCCCGTTCGTTCCCCTACTCACCGCAAGCTCCCGGTGTAGATTGAAGAGCCGTAAGACGTCTTACACATGTTTACGTATGATAATTCATGACCCATGTTTAAAATAATATATAAAAGCCTTATGAAGGGGTAATTCAGAGATAGGAACCAGGTACACCCTGACTATCACTTAAATAACTCACATACATAGATAACAATACCGGAAGTTATGTTGCCTCCTAGAGGTTTTATAATACAAAAAGTTTTATATTAAAATAATGTATAATATACATAACATATTTTGTACTTCAACACTTTCCTTCATTGTTTAATAATAAAACTTTCACCGTCTATCTAACACAGTCCTAGTTCTTCATTGGTCTTTTTTAGTCGAGGACTGTGAAGGGGCTTAGTAAAACTATCGGCTGTTTGCTCTTGAATTGAAACTCTTCTTATCTTGAGTGTACCATCTTGCACTTTCTCTCTCACAAAAAAATTCTGTATAGATATGTATTTTGTGCGTTTGTGACATACCAGATTTTCAGCCAATTTTATGGCAGCATAATTGTCTACTAACAAAATTCTTTCGTTATAGTTAGTGATTTCCTCTAAAAGTCTTTTCAGCTAAACTACTTCTCTGGTGCCCTCGCTTGCAGCAATCACCTTAGCATCGGTAGTAGATATGGCTATAGAAGCCTGCCTCCTGCTGAACCATGAGACAGTTCCACCAGAATACATACATACTATTCCTGATATTGACCGACCAGTCAATGTATCACCTCCAAGATTAGCATCCGAGCAGCAATAAAGATTTCCCTTGCCATAGTCTCTTTTGTAGAGCAGTCCAAGATCAGGAGAACCATTCAGATAACGAAAAATTCTTTTCACTTTGCATACATCATTTTCAGAAGGATTGTCCAGCTTCTGGGATACTAAACTCACACATATGAAATGTTAGGTCTGGTTCCTGTCATTAGGTACATTAAAGAACCCACTTTTTCACGATAAGGAAAGTCCCTTTTGGATTTATTTAACATTTCCTTCCCTGATTCCTCACTGACATCCTTTAAGACGGGAGTACTTACTGCCTTGCACTCATCCTAAGAAGCCTTTTGACTTATTTTAATACCTTCCTTGCTTTAAATAATCTCAAAACCAAGGTAATATTCAGCTGGTTTTGCAGTGACCCTAATTTGAGTTTTAATTTTAGCAATAATCATTTCATTTTCCTCTTTACTTGATGAGGCTATTTATCCGTCATCAACATACAAGACCAATAACATTTTGACTTTATTATTATTTTTAACAAATAGGCATGGATCTGCCAAGCTTATTTTAAAACCTAAGCTTTCAAGGAAACTATTTATCTTTTGGTTCTAACGTCTGGGAGCCTGTTTTAAACCGTAGAGGATCTTATTCAATCTACAGACTTGGTTAGATTTGTCCTGAAAACCCTCTGGCAGTCTAGTATAAATTTCCTTGTTTAACTCACCATTTAAAAAGGCGGTTGAGACATCTAATTGATACAGATGCATATTCTCATCTGTAGCAACGCTAAGAACCGTCCTGATAGTAGTCCCTCTAGCAAAAGGACTGAAGGTTTCTTGATAATCCTGTCCCTTACGGATAACTTTCCTAGTTGGAGGTAAGTTTCACATTGTCCAGGTATGATTACCCTCAAGAAATTTCATTTCGAGCTCCATAGCTTCTGACCGGTGTTCTGCTCCTTCACTCTCCATAGCTTCAATATAGTTTGAGGAATGACATCAGTCTCAGCAATGTTGACATAATTTTTTAAATTTTTGGGTTCATTCAGTTTGGATAAATCTAAGATTTTTGCCTCTTTTCCAAGACATGATATCATCTTGTTCCATTTCTGAGTCATAATCATCTTCTGGAAAAAAAAAAAAAAAAAGAAAAAAAAAGCTTCCTCCTCAAGGTCTTGAACATCATCCTTATAATTATATAGTTTTTCTTCAAATTGATTACTTACCGGTTCTTTATCTTGATTATTATCCAAATCGTCTTCTAAAATTTTAAGATTTATCGTGGGTTAATTAATCCCATTATCAATAAGAAAATCTTCAGTTATAGGTGTAGTAGTTCATTCTTGAAATATTACATCACCGGATATTATGAGCTTATCATCACGGGACAGAACTCTATATCCATTATCTCCATCATATCCCAATAGGATTCCTTCCTGTGCCTTTTTATCAAATTTTTTCCTTTTAATCTTGGGAACATGCACCCAACATTTAGAGCCAATTATTCGTAAATGTTTAATATAAGGTATTTGTCCAGTCCGTAGTTCAAAGGGTGATTTTCCTTTGATAAGGGCACACCAGTTCCAGGTTACGTTGCCTCCTAGATGATTTATAATACAAAAAGTTTTATACCTAAATAATGTATAATATACATAACATATTATGTTTTTCAAAAACATAAAATTCAAAAAATCGTGAACCTCACTAGAGGTGTAATTCAACTCTGTGCAAAAAAAAACTCTCACGTTGAAACTTGAAGATAACGATTTAGTAAGGAGCTGAAATGCACAGGTTGCCGTCTTAGGCCAGAATTCCATAAGGGCGAGATGTCTCCCTGAAAATTTTACTCATTGTAATTTTTTTCTTTTTGTGTGTTCACTACACTATTTTTTCCTCCTGTTGTTATTCATTATATATCTGGGGGGAATCTCAGAACTAATACATCTTGTCTTTGGTTGCCATGACAAGCCTCTTCGACCAGTAGGTCCAGACTAAGAAGCCTTTGCCATGGGTGATTACCTTCCAATTTACTATACATCTCAAATTTTTATGTTTAAGATTGCTATTAGGTTCATTGTCATGAACAGAGGTCCAGATCAATTGCTTGTTGTCATGTTTTTCGCTCCTCATATCGTCTTTGCTTTCATACCTTACCCAATTGGCTGGGTGGGGCCCCTGTTTAAATGGGGAAATATATGGTGGAAGCACTTTGTGAGACCGGGTATCAGAGCCGTTGAGATTCCCTGGCAGTAGGCACTGATCCCTAACCATATCGGAGTCGTGTGGGGTACCATATAATGAAAGTGGTGCAGCATCTAGCCATGAAGATAAACTTTGTATCAGGTCAGTGGTACTTTATAAACAATTTCTTTTTGGGAGATTAGGAAATGGATTCTCTTGTGTAACTTTAGTTTTGTTTACTTTTAGTAGTATCGAGTTGAATTTAGTTTTATTTTAATATATTTGGATTGTATATCTAATTTTTCATTTTGACCTTAGGATTAAATTTTAAAGAAATTTGAAGCTTTATAAATAACTAGCGGACCCGGCAAACTTCGTTTTGCCAAACTTTTTTTTTTAGGGCGTTTCTGGCCCTAAGCAAACATTAGTGTTGTATTATAACACGATTTAAATAGAGCTTTTACCGAAATTTACGGCCTTCAAATAAAAATTCATGGAATACCTATCATAAAGTTTTTTCACAGAATAATTTACATATGGTGTATATATGGCTCAATCATAAAAGAAACACATGTATTTAAGGCAAATTAGAAATTATATTCATTTAGTACTTCATCTTAATGCCAGCAGATAGACAATGTTTTTTAGTTTTTTTTATTTGGTGTAAAATTGTACAAATTTTTTTGGCGTGCCATCTCGGTAGCAAGCCACTTACAACTGCTCATGTGAAAAACAGGAATTTTCCAAAATTAAGCCAGCAATAGTCAATGATTGGCCTTGAGCTTTGCATTCCTTCAACTCGTTGAATGAAAGAAGGTTACTTAAGTGTTTCATGTAATTTTATGTTAGGTAGTAAAGGGTTTTAAAAGTATTTTCTAGGCTTTAAAACAATTGATTTTGTAGACTTTTTACAATTTTAATACTCAGTCTAAATCAGTTTCAAGTTTACACAAAGTTAAATTTTAAAAATTATTCTATTACCATTTCCTAATGTTAGCAGCAAAATATATTATGAAAATTATTAATTTATAGACAAAAGCCATTGTCCTAGCTGTTAAAAAAAAAGCTTTATGCTCACCTCAAAGAATTTTATGAAAACCTAAAAATAAATAAAAAAATATATATATATACACGTAATACAGCAGACTTTTTATCTCCCACTAATAGGAAAGAATAACATTAGTAAAAGAAATATTCAAGGAGCATTAAATAATATAATATGCAAGTTGTAAATTTTATATGAAACTTTATTGTACAAAAATAAATATTACAGTCATAAATATTTGTAAACATTATACAAAGTAGTAATTGATTTATCTAATCAGTCAATAAAACGTCTTCATAATTCACTAAAGTGAAAAAATGATAATAAAAAGGGAAATAACAGTTTTCATCTGAAAATTTATAAATACATCCATAAACTTTGCCAGGAGATATATGAAATATTTGCACTTACAGATATTCTCATTAACTTCTTAGATATCATAAAAAAATTAAGCATACTCTCTTCAAATAGACTAAAAAATAATGACTTTATTTTTATTTTTAAATTACATTTGTTTCTGCTCAGAATTGATTTAAAAAAATTCATTTAAACTTTATTCAACCTCTTATCATTTGTCTTGTATTAAGAATGAGCTGATTGCAAAAAATAAACAATTTTACAGAACATGTTTATAGAGATTACCATTTAGATTACATGTTCAATACATTGCATCATTATATCATTCAAAAATTTAATTTTGCCCAATGTGTGAACCTGAATTTCAAGAATAATGAAAGAAGAGTGAGAGAGAGAGAGCCAAAATCATCATGTGAGCTAATTTATGACTTACTAGCTCACATCCTTATTCAGGCCAAAGTATCCACCAAAATAAAAACTGTAGTTTTAAAACTTTGTTTTTACCTAAAAACTCATTGATGGAAGCCTGATCATCTATTTTTTTCTCTATGATATTAATTAACATCCTGTATAGAAAAAAAAATCATTTCTTACTATTGGCCTTATGCATTACTTAAGTATCATTTGTGCCAACACAAACATTAGTATATACTTTATTGAAAGGGCCATTTTCAGAAACCATCTCAGTGGCATATTAGCACTTTTATTTTCCATGATAAATATATAATTTTTTTAAAATCTAAAAAGCAAAAAAAGATTATTAATCAGTACATTTAATATACATTTGACAATTTAAAGCACTAGGTGTTATAATATCACTGTTATAACTCAAAATATAATGAGAAGGTCTTTGGAAATTTTACTAAAATGTCCTTTAACGTCATATTAGTTCTGCACTCTTCACAACTTTTCAAATCCTGATCAAATTATAGCCATAAGCAAATGACTAGTCTTTTAATAGCAAGTAAATGGCTCTTAAGTTGCCTTAGAGGCTGAGACAGCCACTAAAAGCTTCATAACGTCTAAACTTCCCTTTTAAAGAAAAAGAAAAAATAAATAATAGAGGAGGAAAATAAAATCATTCCAAAGAATTGAGATAAAATTTAAAAGTGAAAAAGTTATCGATAAAAATATTTTTCTTAGTAATAAGGAATTTTAGCTATTTATCACCATGAAAAAATTAAATTTAATGTAGTAATTGCCAATTTTATGCCAATTAATTGATTGCTTATTACAGAACAAAAATTAAAATAAAATAATAGAAACATTAGTTTTCTAATGTTTAGTTTCTGCTTGTTGAACTATGCAGACAATATGTGTTACAAAAGTCTTAAATACTTCACATTAGATTCAAAACTAATACATAATCATAGATTTGCCAATAATCCTTCTTTTGTACCAATTTTCTGAGGAACTAATGCTCCTCTGTGTCTTTAAATAAAAATCTTAAGTTATCTTAAGATTGAGTAAAATTCACTTGTCTCCAGGAAAAAAAAAAACTATCATTGTTTAACTCTGAAAGTTGCAGATACTACTCCCTCTCCAGAATGATGCCTACTTCCTTTTTGAACTCCATAAACAGTATCGGGGGATGCAAATCTAAAATTTTCCTCTTCTTCATCATCTTCTGGCCAATCTCTTTCTCTTTCATAAATTTGCTTTTCCTCAAAAGAGCTTTTGGAGAGATCTGGAGCAGGGATATCATAGGACCGAGCTGGCACTACTCCATCTGGTGCATTTATTGGAATCCAATCTGAACCAGAATCAGAACTTCCCTGATTACTTTCATATTTATTGGGTTTATTTCGTCGCTTTTCAAATTCAAAATTATAATTAATAGGTGGAAGCTCTTCAAATTGAGGTTGTTTGTATTGTTTCTTTACTGGTCTCTGTGTAGGGAAATCATATGTGTCAAAATTATGCTGCTGCTTTTGAGGTTTCTTATACCTATTAGGTCTCTGAGATGTACTAAATGTGTATTTTTCTTCTTGATTATTTGATGGTTTTTGTGGTTTCTTTTGTTGAGGTTTCTGGAGATGTTGTTGATTAAAGGGTTTTTGTTGATTTGTGTTGAAATTGGCTTGGTGTTTTTCTTGCTTCTTGAAAGGTTTTTGGTTAAAGTTGAAGTCAGGTGAGAAGTTCTCTTCAGAAAATATTTCACCTCCTGCTAATTCTATTGACTTAATAGTTTCAAATGTTGGAGGAGACTTTTGTAACATTTTTTTTGGCTTTTGAGGTACTTGTGTTGGATTGTGGGTTTTATAGAAATTAGGAAACTCAGGATGTCTTTGTGGAGAAAATCGTTTAGTGCTTTGAGTTGGGAATGGAGGTAGTTCTGGAAAATCATCAAATTCTGAAAATTCATCTTTCACATTATTGAACTGTGGGAATGAATATTTCTCAAAATTTGTTTTGCTTCCTATTTTCTTCTTGGCTGGAAACTCATTTGAATTTGGAAAAAAATCTTGAAAATTTCCTTTAACTTGCCAATCAGGAACCTCAGAGTCAAAGTCTGAGAAATCAGGAAACTTGTTTGTATCTTTTGGTTTCTGATTAGCTGATTTTAGTTTCTGTGTAGGCTTTGGCCTATAGTTAGTGTTCTGATGTGGATTAGGCTTTGGAGAACTTGGGAAACCACTTGTTAGTTCATCTGGTACACCATGTGAGATTTCCATCTCGAACTCATCAGGCTGGGATGGGCTGGGTTTACCATGATTGGTTACAATTGAATATCTGTACATTGAAACATCAGGGTTTTTCTTGGGATCAGAAGACAAGCTCATGCCTGAGGCATAAATCTGATGATGGGCATGTTGATTAGGATAAAGTTGCTTTAATTGGTTGTAAGGCAGCCTTGGAGGGGGGATTCCAAATCTGTGTCTGAAAAAAAAAAGTTACAAATGCTCCGTTTAATAACATTTATTTAATATGAAAAATCAAATATTGGCCTAGACTAAATTATTTGACCAAAATCATCAATAACCTACAAACTATATATGTGTATTGTTGTAACATTTTGGAGTGTTTAAGACTGTTTATATATATATATATATATATATATATAATCACTTGTTTATCTACACCGCACACTTCCAAAATGTTACAATTTTTTTATCTGCATTTTTTCTAGGTTAGTTGACACCATTAAACTGCAGTGCTATCAAGATTTTATAAAAACTTTAATTTGGCCTTCCCCTCTATTTTATTATCACAAGTACATATAGAAAATATAAGATCTCGCTATGTTCATCACTTAAGAGGATTTTAAGAGGGAACCATTTTTTTCATAACTTATGTTATATGTTCTTTATTTCTAGGCTGTCATCTCAGTAGACGATAAATTACAGAGTTAATCATTAAGTTTAGCTATACATTGTAATTACCGAAGAAAATAAATTCAAAAAGTGGGAAAAAATTAAAACATACATTATTTTATCTTATTTTTTTATATAAATATGTTTTTGTTGTGGTATTTAATCCCATGTAAATTAAAAACAATGAATGCAAGGGAATAGAATAAAAAAATCTATCTGTCTCAGCTAAGGCACAAACCTGGATCTCTTCTATCCGGGCCGGTATGCTAACAATTTGCACCACATGTCTTGTGTCATCCTACATATGTGAACAATTCCTATGTTATGAAATCAAAAGTGAAAAATTATGTAAGAAATTTTAACAAAACAATTTTTTCAGAAGAATACTGAAAAAAAAAAGATAAATCCATAAAAAAAAGTCATTAATAATGAGTGAATGAAAAATTTTATTAGTTTATAACAATGAAAAAAGAAAAAAAAGTTGGATTGAAAGTTGTGGAAGATATATATATATAT
>KZ807145.1:0-31030 GCA_000696205.2 Oncopeltus fasciatus
ATGCAGCTAAAAATGTATGATTCAATTAAAAGAAATTGCTGAAGAAACTTCTAAAATTTTTTACTGTCAAAGAACTTGAATGTGATACTGAAAGAGTTTAATACATATCTTTTAGTAAACATGTCGGAGGTGTAAAGCTTCGGTTAATTGATACTTCCCGTTTCATGTCATCAAGTTTAGAAAAATTAGTTGAAAACTTACCCCACTTTCTAGAAACAGTAAAATATTTCGGAGAAGAAAACAGTGCTTTGTTACCAATGAAGGGAGTTTATCTGTACGATTACATTGACGATTGGGGAAAACTAAAAGAAACTAGTCTTCCTAGTAAAGAAAAATTTTATAGTTTTCTGAATGAAAGTGAAATTAGCGATAATGATTATGAATATGCTCAAATATTATGGAAGCATTTCAGCATTCAGACCCTAGGGGAGTATAGCGGTCTCTCTCTCATGACCGATGTATTACTGCTATCTGATGTATTTGAAGCGTTTCGGAAAAGCACTCTTAACACACATTTGGTTGACCCAGCCCATTATTTTACTTTTTCGAGTCTTACATGGGATGCAATGTTAAAGTACACGAAAATTGAGTTAGAATTACTTTTGGACTTTGACCAAGTGTTGATGGTAGAATTCTGGATTAGAGGTGGTATATGTTAAGTTTTGCAAAGATTTGGCGAAGCAAATAATAAATACCAAACGGGTTTTATTCGATGAAAATAAACCGCCACAGTTCATTACGTAGGAAGACGCAAACAATCAGTATGGTTGGGCTATGGTGTAAACCAAAGAAGATGATCCGTTCGGTTATATACCAGAAGAAGATATCGAATACCCCAAATATCTCCATGATACACACAGTGATTTTCCGTTCCTTCCCGAATCTATCGAACATCCGGGAACATCCCATAAGAAATTTATTCCTTATTTAGGACCCAGAAGGTATTATGTAGTTCATTATATGTCCCTAAAACAAGCATTAAATCATGGGTTGAGACTCACAAAGATACAGAATAAAAAATCTACCTTTCACAGCCAGGATTCGAACCTGAACTCTTGCTGTCCTTGGCAAGTATGCTTATATTGCACTAACGGGACGAGCTAGATAACTTATTAAAATCCACACATACTAGCGAGAGTCTATTCTACGAAAAAGACGAATACATCGTCTTATGACTTTGTCTAGCTATTTTACGAATCCTCAATATTTACTTTTCAACACCATTTATATATGTTAATTTAGTCGTTGTGTATCCTTCCTCGTTAATTTTAAACAATTAATGCAAAGGAATAGGATAAAATCTGTTTGTCCCAATCAGGAGTCGAACCTGGATCTCCTGCATTCTATGCCGGTATGCTATCAATTGCACTACCGTGACGAGGTAAGCATATTAATTTTCCAACACACTAGCGAGGGTCTAACCTACGAGAAAGGCGACTACATCATTCTCATGCTCGAAGGAGCTAATAATGTCAAGCTATTTATCGATTCTTCATAGGATAAAATCTGTTTGTCCCAATCAGGAGTCGAACCTGGATCTCCTGCATTCTATGCCAGTATGCTATCAATTGCACCATCGTGACGAACTAGTAAGCATATTAATTTTCCAACACACTAGCGAGGGTCTAACCTACGAGAAAGGCGACTACATCATTCTCATGCTCGAAGGAGCTAATAATGTCAAGCTATTTATCGATTCTTCATAGGATAAAATCTGTTTGTCCCAATCAGGAGTCGAACCTGGATCTCCTGCATTCTATGCCAGTATGCTATCAATTGCACCATCGTGACGAACTAGTAAGCATATTAATTTTCCAACACACTAGCGAGGGTCTAACCTACGAGAAAGGCGACTACATCATTCTCATGCTCGAAGGAGCTAATAATGTCAAGCTATTTATCGATTCTTCATAGGATAAAATCTGTTTGTCCCAATCAGGAGTCGAACCTGGATCTCCTGCATTCTATGCCAGTATGCTATCAATTGCACCATCGTGACGAACTAGTAAGCATATTAATTTTCCAACACACTAGCGAGGGTCTAACCTACGAGAAAGGCGACTACATCATTCTCATGCTCGAAGGAGCTAATAATGTCAAGCTATTTATCGATTCTTCATAGGATAAAATCTGTTTGTCCCAATCAGGAGTCGAACCTGGATCTCCTGCATTCTATGCCAGTATGCTATCAATTGCACCATCGTGACGAACTAGTAAGCATATTAATTTTCCAACACACTAGCGAGGGTCTAACCTACGAGAAAGGCGACTACATCATTCTCATGCTCGAAGGAGCTAATAATGTCAAGCTATTTATCGATTCTTCATAGGATAAAATCTGTTTGTCCCAATCAGGAGTCGAACCTGGATCTCCTGCATTCTATGCCAGTATGCTATCAATTGCACCATCGTGACGAACTAGTAAGCATATTAATTTTCCAACACACTAGCGAGGGTCTAACCTACGAGAAAGGCGACTACATCATTCTCATGCTCGAAGGAGCTAATAATGTCAAGCTATTTATCGATTCTTCATAGGATAAAATCTGTTTGTCCCAATCAGGAGTCGAACCTGGATCTCCTGCATTCTATGCCAGTATGCTATCAATTGCACCATCGTGACGAACTAGTAAGCATATTAATTTTCCAACACACTAGCGAGGGTCTAACCTACGAGAAAGGCGACTACATCATTCTCATGCTCGAAGGAGCTAATAATGTCAAGCTATTTATCGATTCTTCATAGGATAAAATCTGTTTGTCCCAATCAGGAGTCGAACCTGGATCTCCTGCATTCTATGCCAGTATGCTATCAATTGCACCATCGTGACGAACTAGTAAGCATATTAATTTTCCAACACACTAGCGAGGGTCTAACCTACGAGAAAGGCGACTACATCATTCTCATGCTCGAAGGAGCTAATAATGTCAAGCTATTTATCGATTCTTCATAGGATAAAATCTGTTTGTCCCAATCAGGAGTCGAACCTGGATCTCCTGCATTCTATGCCAGTATGCTATCAATTGCACCATCGTGACGAACTAGTAAGCATATTAATTTTCCAACACACTAGCGAGGGTCTAACCTACGAGAAAGGCGACTACATCATTCTCATGCTCGAAGGAGCTAATAATGTCAAGCTATTTATCGATTCTTCATAGGATAAAATCTGTTTGTCCCAATCAGGAGTCGAACCTGGATCTCCTGCATTCTATGCCAGTATGCTATCAATTGCACCATCGTGACGAACTAGTAAGCATATTAATTTTCCAACACACTAGCGAGGGTCTAACCTACGAGAAAGGCGACTACATCATTCTCATGCTCGAAGGAGCTAATAATGTCAAGCTATTTATCGATTCTTCATAGGATAAAATCTGTTTGTCCCAATCNATATTTAATTAAAAAAATAATCAGCCCTGCAACAGGACCAAGGGGGAAATACATATTAAGATCTAATGGCAAACTAGATAAGGTGTGGTCAGCACACAGTTTCCAATTTTGAATTCAATGATAACGCTAGGTGTTCCCCAGGAGCACGATAAGAATTACAACAGAAGCGGAGAAAGAAAAAAAAGTTGTACGCTGTGGGATTTGAACCTGAGACTCAGGTGTCTAGTACCAAGGAGATGTGGGGTCAGAGGTCAAATGGTATGCCAATAACAAGGGGGGGATTAGCCCCCTCATAGGTTAAATCGTGTTTACTTATGAAATTCTCTGGGGGTGGGTCAAATATGTCGAACAGAATATTGGGGGATTAATTCTATAAACATAACAGAATATTGGGGGATTAACTCCATAGAGGATTAAGATCAATTCAAATAAATATCCTAGGGGTCGAAGATAATCCTCAAACTCATCATAACATGGGAGGAAGGATTAACTTCATATGTCACGTAACCCCCCGTATAATCCTAGGAAATATATCTAAAAATCTTTGGAGGGGGCGGGACAAAGGACAAGCCCATAATAGTGGAGTGGATTAGCCCCTCATAGGTTACGTCGTGGTAACTAGGACGTTCTCTGGGGGGTGGGGTAAAAGTTCAAAAGATAAGCCTATTACACATAATAACAGAATATTGGGGAATTAGCTCCGTGGGAAATTAAGATTAATTTATATAAAATATTTGGGACAAAGGTCAACCGATAAGCCAATAACAGGGTGGGGGTGGGGGATTAGCTCCCTCAAAGATAACATGGTAGGAATTTTGCCTGGGTAGGTTATGTCATGGTTACAGGAAAATTCGCCTGGGAAGGTTATGTTATGGTTACAAGGATCAATTACCCGAAGCTTTACACCTCCGACATGTTTACTAATAGATATGTATTTCTCTTCGGTATTGGCTATCACTTAAACTCTTTTAGTATCAAAAGTTCTTTGACAATAAATGGGAGTCATAGCCACTAAAAATTAGGTAAACAAAAATATATGAATTTGGGAACTCTACATTTAAGATTGCAACTATTATGTGCTGGTACTCTGTATTTGCCTGTTAAATGGCAGTGATCGGTTACTTTCCAATCGGTTTTCGTGAATTTTTCTCCGCTTAAGTCACAAACTTCCGAAAAATGGTAAAACTCCGTTGTTCCTTTGAGAGATTCTCCATTGGTTTTTTTTAAATTATACATTTTAGAAATTTCTTCGGTAATTTCTTTTTATTGAATCATACATTTTTTAGCTGCATCCGGCCCTCTATAAAGTATAGGCTTCTTTGGATATTTTCTTCGAAAGATTTAACATATATTGCATAGCTCATTGGTTCATGGGTTTGATACTTTATAGTGTAACTGTATGCAGGATTAGGTTGGCATGACTGATGTGGCACTAAGATACTTTCAAAATCAGCATATATAACGAAAGGAACTTTTAAGGACTTTGCAATACTCTGAAATTTAACTATATTATTTATGATTGGCATTTCGATTCTTGCAACCTTTTTCCATTTTCGAGTTTAATATTAGAATTTGTCCCATACTGATCATCGAAATGTGAAAAACACCGATAACATAATGAATATTTATGTTCATGTTTAGTAACCTAATGTTCTACAAATCATTCAAAGTTTTTATGAATACGTAATGTTTTTTATGATTATCTTCTAATAAGAGTAATTCTCGGTGATCAACTAATTCTTTATCGACAACTTTTAAGGAATATATTAATCTCATACCTTCTATTCTCCGTCTTCATTGGTTTCTGCAAACCATCTCCCGTTGGCGAGCGCTTTCGGACACTGTCCATCTTCCGGCCGAATACATACCTTCACTGTCACGGTCTGTATTCAACTAGACAGAAAGCCATTACCCATTTGGCCTCATTTTAAGTTCTCGATCAGTGTTTTTTTTTCTGAATTAATGTTGTTTTACTAAAGGGGATCTTTAAAAGCCCCCTTTATATTTTCCGTCCTTGATTAAGCTAATCTCGCTGTCCACGAAGTCTTTCGGGATTGGGCAGTAGTTTATCAAGAATCGGAAGGCCTTTAGTCTGGATTAATCATATTCTAGCCATTGAAAAAAGGACTTGTGCTGCGTCCTCGCTTGCGGCACAGCAGCAGCATAAAGGTGTTTTTCGCCTCTTGAAGAAGTGCAGTTTTTTGGCAAAATTGCTGTGGCCGCTCAAAATTTGCGTTACCCGATGTCCCGACGAATGTTTTTGACATTCGCTCTGAGACGCTCGGGTAAAAGTGTTTTAAAACCTCCCCCTTTCCCGTGTGACTTTAGCGTGCTTGCCACTCGCTCAGGACCTCGGACTCAATGAGCCTTAATATATCCTATTTATTTAAGTCCCGACCACCGCGTGCGCTCGAATACTAGCCGCCAGCAAGGTGTGAGCATTCAATTGTTACACCATTGATTATTACATTACACCACCTTACCCGACCTCACGAGCCTCTTAGTTTCTAAGAATTTAATAAGTAAGTCCCAAGATGGTGCTCCAGCAAGACCCTCTAATGCCTCCATGGACGCTGTACGTACGTGTAGGTCTTAGGGGCCCTAATCTGTGCAGACCTCCAGCAGGCTCTTTCTGTCTGCTGCTTGAAGAGACCCTCCCCAGGCTGCTCCCGCGTACAAGGCTGTGCCAAAGATGCATAAATTGTAAATGGTGGCAATGTATCGAAAGGCGAGTCCATATGTGTGGGGCGAGACCAGGTGAATCATCTCATCGGTCACCTCGTAATGTGGGGTCTTATACCCAAGGTTGCCGAAAAGGATAAGCCCAGGTAAATGACCTCCTATGAGAACCCGATGGGACGCCTGTTCAGGAATACTCTGGGCAGATGTCATCAAAGCGTCCCTTTGTTTTCGAGGCGACTGTTTAAGTCTCTAACGATGACATATCATTCTCAGCGCAATAGGCTTGGGCAAGGTTGGTAATCTCTTTGACCCAAAGACCGTAGACCGCAAGTCATCCACGTACGATACCACGGCGACACCGAGTCCCTCTAGCAACTCTAGGGTGCTTACTCGAGTGCCTACTTCGAGGAAGTCAAACAAGACCTTCCACAGTAGGGGAGCCTTGCAGTTATTCCTACTCCACTTCTTCTGCTGCGCTTTTGGATCCACCGTAAATCTCCAAGAGTATTTGATGGTATTTAAGTGTATTTATGACAATTTGAGAGTATTTAAGAGTATTTGAGTGGATATAAATGTTTTTAGAAGTGTTTGAGAATATTTGAGTGTTTATAAGTGTATTTGTAAGCATTTAAGAGTATTACAGAGTATTTAGGTCTTTGTTCAGAGTTTAATTTATATGATATAAGAATATTTGTAGTATTTAAGTATACTTAAGAGATTTTAAGTGTATATGAGTGTATTTAAAAGTATTTAAGAGTATTTCAGAAAATATAAGATCATTATTGATTATTTGAGAGTACTTAAGAATACTTGAGTATACTCTTCTTGAGTATTCGAGAATATTTAGGAATATATTAAAGTATATGAGAGAATATAAGAATATTTGAGAGTATTGAGAGTAATTTAGTGAATGTATTTACGAGGATTTAAGTGTTATAGAGATTTTAAAAGAGAATATTTCCGTATATATAAGAATATTTAAGTGATTTATATATATATATANACTTATCGAACAACCTGGTAGCGGATGTATTATTTCTTTTAGAGTTTATAAATTTGAACACACGTATTTAAATAACTGTTAAAAACTATTTCACGTTAAATAAAAATAATTTTCAATAGTTATGCGATTTGTTGTTAAAAAACTATGAAAGTGATTTATATATATATATATATATATATATCAGAGCATTTCAGAGTATATATAGGGTTTAAGTGTATTTGGGAAATTTAAGTATATTTGAGAGTATATAAGATTAGTATTTCAGAGTATTTATGTGATTGTTTATAGAATTAAAAAGTATTTCAGACTATATAAGAGTTTGTAAGTGTACAGAGAGTATACGTCCACCCAGAGTATTCCTAAACGGGCGTCCAATCGGATTCTCAGAGGAAGTCGTTTACCTTGGCATATCCTTTTCGTCAACCTTCAGTATAAGACCTCACATTGCAAGGTAGAGCGATGAGATGATTCGTCTGGTATCAATGCACGCAAAATTCTCGGCCGACATAAGGGCACTCCTCTTTAGACACAATCCCACGATTTACAAGGCATGCATCATTGGCACAGCCTTGTATGCAGGAGAAGCATGGGGAGTGTCTCTTCAAGCAGGACTCAGAAAGAGCCTGCTAAAAAATCTAGAAGTCTTTACTGATTAGGGTCACAAATGCCAACCGAACAGTAACCACGAAGGCATTGCAGGTGCTTCCCAGAGCGCTGTCTTAGGACACCACTGAGAGGTAGGACGCTCCTATGACTTCACAAGCTATGACAAAATCTTTTGGAGCCCTCTGTGGGGTAGGACATTCTTAAGACGTCACAAGCTAAGAGGTAAGAAATTCGTTAAAACCCACTGGGTCCTTCAGGAATGGGTTATTCTTATAACGTCAAGAGGTAGGAAATTAGAAATTCCCTCACTAATTTCATCCTTCCCCGCTTAATTTTATACTCCAATATACCAATATCGTTATTGCCTCTCTTCTTTGCCTGATAAGTAGAGCTCTGATTTTAGAACGGATTAACATCATACTCTTTACCTAGCCCACATACTCATCGTATGTTAGGCCTTCTAACCTACGGACTGCAGTTCAGCAACTTCTAATTCTTTCTCATGATCCGTCCTCTCCGGTCTATATTAAGATTTATGTCCATTTAGGTTATGTCCGCAGCATGTATATTGCACAGCCACAACACTCTTCTTCGTTCTACTCCTTTATATTTGAAGCTGCTATGTCCAGAGCTGTAATGAGCTCAACCACAAAACAGTAAGAAGGATGGGATCCATCCTTCTTCTATCTAATCCTCTCGAACTGAGTATTCTTCGACCCAAGCTAGAGGGTCCTAAGCTACAACACATTCAACAGGAAAGGTTCCATCCTTTTTCACACTACTCCATTGGATCTGAAACATTAATGTCCTTAGAAGTAGGATGCTAATCCGCAACTCATTGAACCGATTAGGGTCTATCCTGCATAAAACTACTACTTTAGAACTGAAGCTGTTAAGTCACCAGAAGTAAAGATCTACAGGAGTAAATCGAAGTAGAATTAAGCTCATTCTGTTGAATGTGTTGTGGCCGATCACCCTATTTTGAGGGACATAACTGTTTCATTTCTAAAAGAGCAGATCAAAGATGGAAGGAGCCTAACTTTTGAATGTGAATGCTAAGCACCCATTACTGGAAGTCGACTAAGGTTGGGTAGGCACCCAACTCTATTCAATGTGTTGTGGCTGTGCTCTGTACACTAAGGGAATATTAGATTCAGTTCTAAAGGAGTAGATCGAATAAGGAAGGACATTTTGTTTTTTCGAGGCTGAGCACCCTATTGCTGGGGACATAACAACTTCAGTTTCAAAGAAGTAGATCAAATGAGGCCTATCCTTTTCAGTGAATTATGAAAGAACATTTTATGGCTTATTGAGGGGGGCCAAATGGGGAGTGATGCGTTGTGCGCTGCACCAACCTAGCGTGGCTCACAAGTGGCCACCCATAGCCTCTTCTCCCCAACTCCTATCTCTCACCTTCGCTTGGTGAGGCCCGCTTCGTCGAGCAACCCCTAACGAAGTGGAGGTAACCAATTCCTGCGGAGTTCGGGGTCGACTAACAAAGAGAGAAGGGGTTCCCTTCGGGGATGATCGATTATTTGGTTATAACATGGACAGCACAAGGAATAATGCAAAGCACTATCCGGGTCTCGGTACCGGAGAACCCTGAATGCGGCAGTCGCAGGGCTGTACGTCAGGTAAAGCTACCTGGCCGGGAGCCGCGACACACCAGGTGGCCCCGGAAAACTTAGCTACTGGTGAAGTCGACGTACCCTACGAAAGGGTATTCGGAAGAAGAGAGGTTATTAGGCGATCGCCTCCTCCCCGCATGATATCCCAGTCGCTGTCGGGGGGTACCGTTTTCGGCTCCCCGTCGATGGCTCACGCCGGCCCAATTAAAGAAAAGAGGCAGGTTTTTGAGATCTGATGGAGGAAGTAACAAAAAGGGGGAGAGAGTCAATGGAAAACCTAGATATCCAGGAACCCTTGGATAAAGTCGCAGAAGCAGAGAAGAAGCTTTAAGGCTTACGAAATTTATTGCCGATAAACAAAAGAGAATCAATAAAGATAATCAGGTTCACATCAACAGAAACCTGGACAAGCTCCTTGCAACCATCCGACAGCTATCGGTGGGCAACGGAGCAGCCAATAGGGATTCTCCCTCGGAGCCTAGACGGCCGAAACGGGTCAGAGAAGACGAGCGCTTCGGGGAAGCCCACCCAGAGGTGCCGACTCAGCCCGACGAGGAAGACCTAGTCGATTAAAGTTGCCGAGAGGCTTATCAAGATCCTCGAGGATAGACATGATCCCGCCGCGATACAGACACCGATCGCCGGAGGTACGAAGGCACTTGAAAGAGAGAAGGAAGGAAGTGCGCAGGTTTTGCTACCAGAGCCGCTGAAACAAAAGAAGCGGAAAAAGAAAAAGCCAGAGCTAGGGGCTAAGGTAGGATGTGCGAGCGGAACCGGCAAGCCCCGGGCTGAGCCGGGCCCCTCATGGCCGGGGCAAGTGTTCCTTCCGGTCTTGCAGAAGCCCAGTAATCCCGAACTTTCCCCGGCACTTTCGCCAGAAGAGACTTCGGGAAAAGAAAGTTGGGCTACGGTAGCGAAGAAGCCCAAACAGAAGAAAATGAAAGGCGATTCAAGGAAAAAAGCCTTGCTCGCAAGGATCGAGGAAAGAGCCTCCAGACCTTTAGGTGAGAAGCAGGTCACGGTTAAGATAAGGGCTGCTGTGAGTAGTGACGGGAGCCCAGGCGAAACCGTAGCGGAGCTGCTAGATAAGGTGGACCTCCCTAGTTCCCTTGGTGCTGAGATCAGACGTGTGTTCGCGGCCGAAGACGGATCGATCATGATCAAAGTCGGCTCAGAGGATGCTGCTGATCGCATAATTCAGGCGGAGGGTTTCCGCGGCGGAGCCATCAGCGCCGCGAAGATTAACCCAAGAGGTCCGAGAGTGCTGCTGTCGGGTGTTCCAAGCTTATGGAACGAGGAGACCCTAAAAGCAAAACTGTCAACTGCGGCGCCGTCCCCTTTGTGGATTAAGCCACTTTTCAGGAAAGGCAAGAGGAATTGCCTCCTCACTCAGTGTGTCGTGGAGACCAACGGGGAAGGGAGAGGGCTCCTTATTAGAGGCCCTCTTCGCTCGGGAAGGTTCACGATCAGTGGGCGTGACTTCGTAGAGCTCTCTAGATGTTTCAAATGTCAGGGTTACGGACATATTGGTAAGAGATGCCCGGCTCCAGCGCAGGTGTGCGGATGGTGCGCGGGTACCGGGCACAAAGCTAAAGCCTGCGCTTGAAGGAAACAGCCCCCAAAATGCGCGAACTGCTCACATAAGGGCCGAAGTAAAAATAACCACGCGGCCAGTGACAAAGGCTGCCCAACCTATGGAAGCCTGTTAGAGGCCCGAATCGACCGGACCTTTTATGGGTGATTGGGGACAACTCAGTAGCAGCAACCAACCCTTTCGTGCTCGGAACCACCAGAAGAACCGCATGACCAGACTCGCCTCCCTGTACGTCAGGAGAAACCCGACAGTTTTGGCGAACTCCGATATGAGGTCGAAAGGAGAAGAACCAATGTGGTGTTTATCCAGGAACCACCGGTTCGTCGCCGAAGGATCTACAGAATTCCGCCGGTCTGGAAAGTGGCCGCCTACTCCAGAGAAGGGACGATTAGGGCTGCAGTGGCCGCGGTTTTCGCGAATACTGATATCCTGTCGCTGCCCCATCTCTGCTCGGAGAATATTGTCAACCCAAGCGATGCTCCCTTCACATGCGTGTCTGTATATTTCCCGCCTAAACAGGCTACCCTGGAAGGATTACAGACAGTATTGGACGCTGGGAGAGGACCTGTTGTGATCGCGGGTGACGTCAACGCGTGGAGCGTGGCGTGGGGCTCTCCGTCCACTAACGCCCGAGGTTATTTGCTAAACGAATTCATAGTCAGCAATGGATTAACCGTTGCGAGCGGATCGGGGTTTCACGCAACGTTCAGGAACCAAAATGGCTCCTCGGTCATCGACGCGGTTCTGGCTTCTCCGCCCACACACCCGTGTCTTGGCGAGGTGCGGGCGGACTTCTGCATGACTAGCGACCACGCAATGCTCAGTTTCTGCATGCGGCGACTTTCCCCAACTGAACGACTTAGCGCTAAGAAGTCCCCTTGCCAAGGCAAACTCGGAGGTCTTCTCGCCGGCTGTGCGGGGTCCCAAGAGGCTTCTCCTCTCTTGGAAGAAGGGGGGGTCCCCGGAAATAGCCCAAGCCCGAAAGTGCGTAAACACAGGCAAATAAAGAATGGCGTACGGGCAAAGCAACTCTCCTCGAATAAAAGAAATGTACCGCGCCATTTGCGCAGCCTTGCAGAAAGACCAAAATCGGGCATGCAAAGAAGAAGGCATGGAGGAGGTTCATCGAGGAGCAGTGCGGGGGCGGACCATGGGGACATCCCTTTAGAGTGGCGAAGGGCGACCAGGACCTCAGAGTGGCGGACGATGCAATTAAACTCGGGAACCTCGTGGCGTCCACTAGCCAAGAGTCAAGCCGCCTTCTCCTTAATGTGGTTTTTCCGAGCGACAATCCCGAGGAAGATACCCCAGAACAAAGAAGAGTCCGAGAAGGATCTCGCCTCCCCCCGGGGACTGAGATAGCCGAGATTTGGGACGAGCTGGACGTCGAACTTGCGGGGACCGCAAAAAACATAAAAGGATCTCCGGGACTCGATGGGATCCGCGCTGGAGGTGGGGCCCTCGTGGGAGCCCTGAGGCACCTGTATAATGAGTGGCTAGATTTAGGATATTTCCCGGGGGCCTGGAAGGCGGCAAAAATGGTCACATTTCTCAAGAAAGGCCCGAGAGATCCGCAATTGCCCGGAAGCTATCGCCCCATCAACCTAATACATGCACTTGGGAAGATTTTAGAAACATTGATAAAGCGAAAGGTCGAGCCTTACTCCGTGGCGAGGTCCCACCCACGTCAGTTTGGGTGCGCTAAAGGCAGAAGCTCAGAGGACATGATTGCAGGCAGCCCGGATAAGTATGCAATCACTGTGTTCTTCGACATCTCGGGTGCCTTCGACCGGGCTTGGTGGCCAGCAGTTCTGGCAAGGCTCCAGGACTGGGGTATCCCGAGTAATGTCTTCATGGTGATTAGCAGCTTCTTGGAGGATAGAAGCGCCATGATCGACTATGGATATGAAACAATGAGCAACGTGGTTGAAGAGAATGAGGTTGCCCGCAGGGATCGGTCCTGGTCCCATTTCTATGGAAGGCCCTGTTTGACGGCCTGCTTGAAACCCTCGAAGCACGAAGCGTCGGCGTGGTGGCGTACGTAGACGACCTAGCGGCCACCGTTTTCGGGTGATCGAGAAGAGGTGTTCTGGCAAAGGCTCAGGATTTAGTTGACTACGTCCAGGACTGGTGCACTAGGCACAAGATGTCCCTATCCGAAGAGAAGACTGTGGCAGCCGCGACCAAAGGAGGCTTTGATGACTGGCACCCTCCCGGGATACGGTTACCAGTTAGATACGTTCACTTCCCGGAGGAGATCATCTACCTCAGCGTGAGTGAAGTAACCCGGCTGGGCACTCGACTGATCAGCCTGACTTCGTTGCTTGCCAGACTGTCATCGGACACATGGAGGCTTCCGTTCAAATACACAAGCCTAATTTATAAGGCCTGCGTGGTAGGGACGTTGATGTATGCCGGCGCGGCCTGGGGAGAGTCCCTCCACGCGGGGCAAAAAAAAGTGTATCCTTAGGCTTCAGAGAAGTTCCTTAATAAGAATAGCCATGACCTATAGGACTACTGCGACAGAGGCCTTCCAGATTTTGGTGGGAGCGCCGCCATGGGACCTCCTACTGGACTCTCTTGTGGCCAAGAGATGCATTAAAACAAGCAAACCGCCGCCTCCCTGGACGCCCCACCGCCTAGCTGTGGTTATCCAAGAAATGCAAGCTCGAAGATTGAATAAGGTCGAAGCCGGAAGAGAAGCAACGAATGCGTGCAGGGCATACGTCGAGGAGTCCTGGGAAGACCGATGGCAAAACACTCCAAAAGGAGCTGTCACGAAGCTATTTTTCCCCACTGTAGCTAGCCGGCTGAGCAAAGAATTCGTCCAACTTAACCATTGGACAGTGCAGCTGCTCAGCGGCCATGGGGGATTTCGCATCAAAACTTTATTTTTTCAAAAGGACGGACTCCCCCCTGTGCTCGTGTGGGGCTATTGAGGATACGCTGCACGTCCTGAACGACTGCCCCAAATACACGAGCGAAGCTATTGCGGACTGTAGGATACTCGGCGTCCCCGGTTGACCTAGTTGGGTCGGAGGAGGCCTTCAAGGCTCTCCGGGAGTTCGCAGAGTCCTGGCGAACCACTAACGGTGGGTTTTGACCCACCTACATGAAAGTAGGCACCTTAGCATTAAATTCTAGGTCTACTCAGAAGTTATCAATTGACCACTAGGCAATTGTCACCCATGGCCAGCCAAGAGGATGGGGGTTTAGTGGGTATTCTGCACGAAGGAGCCCCACAGTATATCTGCGTAAATGTATTCCCCTACCTCTAAAAAAAANATTGAGGAAATCCTAACTTTAGTTCTAAAAGTGTAGATCGAATAATGTCTTAGCCAATCCTAAAGACTGGGTTTTGGCTGAGCACTACTATTCTTTTTAATATGTTTCATTTGTGTACCCTTTTGATGGATACATAAAAGCTTCGATTCTAATGGAGGAGATCAAAGTAGAGTAAAATTAATCGTTTTTTTTCTGTTTTTGCTTTTTTGTGTGTGGTGTAGTTGAACATCCCACAGCTCCCCAGCTAACATTTAAACATCAATTCTAAGAGAGTAGACTTAAGAAGGAAGTTATCCTTTTGAATGCATTGCGGCTCAGCAACCTTCTGCTGGGGCATAACAGCTTTAGTTCTAAAGGAGTAGATCAAAGACGGATGGAACCTTTCCTGTTGATTAGTTTGGGCTGAGCACCCTTCGGTCGGCAAGTAGGGTTTCTGCCACAAAACATTGAACATGGCAGGCTAAATCGTGCATTGATCTTTTCTTTTTGAACAGAAGCTAGTCCACTCCAGCTATCCGATGCTCAGCCTCAATCCATTGAATAGGACAGGCTTCTGATCTAAGTATGTCCCCAGCTGTAGGATGATCGGTGACAATACATAGAACAAAATAGGCTTATTTTTTCTAGGATCACCTTTTTTAGAACTTAAGCTATTATGATCTCAGCCAATGAGCTCAGTAAAATTACATTGTACTGGATAGACTCTATCCTTTTTCGAACTACTCTTTTTGAACTGATGCTAGTATTTCCCCAGCCAGAGAGTGCTTTACCAACACATATTCAAAAGAAGCCGGCGAGAAAAATACGCAGCATTGTTATGTCCACAGCTATTAGGAGCCCAGCCACAACACATTATAAAAGTTTTTCTCTATTCTACTTCAATTTACGCCTTTAGGATTGAAGCTAGTATATTCTTAGCCATTGGGTACTCAGCCACTACATATTTTATAGAATAGGCTCCATCCTTCCTCGAACATATAGCAGAGGATAGACTCCATTCTTCCACGAATTATTCCTTTAGAGCTTAAAGATATTATGTCTCCAGTTAGTGTTCGCTCAGTGTATGGATTGGCTAACTAAGCTATTAAGACCTCAGCCAATGGGTTCAGTAAAATTACATTGTACTGGATAGACTCTATCCTTCTTCGATCTACTCGTTAAGGAGTTGTTGTGACCAATGATTTTTTTTTTTTTTCTTTTTGATATTTCATCAGATGCAATTATCATAGGAATTTTTTTTTTTTTTTTTTTTTAGAAGTAGGGAAATGTGTTTTCGCAGTCTCACTGAATTAATTTCACAGAATCCAAAGAGATAAGTGCTGTGGGACTCCTGCGAATATGACGCAAACTACCCACTAACCCCATTCTCTGGAGGAGGAGATATTGAAGGAGATACCTTCAATATATTTTACCTTTGCTCATTGCCCTTTGTTTGCAATACCCCAATTATTTTGCCTGTGCAATACCCCTTTGTTTCTCTCAGTAGTGCAGCTCTTAGTAGGCTCAATCGCTTACCGCCGTGAAGGGCGGACCACCAAGCAGTGCCAGCATAGATCACAATAAGAACAAAGCAGTATAAATCAATCTGGCGCGAAGAGGTGAAAGGATGTCACCACATGTCTGACGATGGGCGGCTCAGCACGTATATCTTTGGCAGAGTGGACTACTTTTCCTTTAAGTGGGTCATGTGAGGAGAGCATTAGGGTGGGAGAGAGTACCACTCTCAGATAAACTATTTCTTCTGGGAGTTCTAGATACTCACCATGTAATAGGACTCATGGTAGGAAACGGATGTCAAATTTGCCCTTCACGATGGCCCTTAGAAAGAGACATCTTGTTGTCTTGGCAACAGTTTTGCATGACGTTCCCCATGGTCTGAGCGGTGGCAATAACGGCTCTTTTAGTGTCCCCATAAGATGTAGTGACAAGATCCTCCACGTTTATCACCACAAGAAGCCCCTTTCCTGAAGGGCGAACAAAAGGCCGTCAAGGAGGACCTTGAATAGAATCTGCCCTAGAACCGATCACTACGGAGAACCATGGGTAACCTTGACCTCATTCCGCTCCCAGAACACAACGATGGCAGGTAATCTTTCCTCCAAGAAGTAACAGATTAGGAGGAAGATATTGCTCGGAATCATCTAATCCTTGAGGCCTTGCAATGATTGCTGGCCACCAAGCTCGGTCAAAAGCGCTTTCAATATCAAAAAATATTCATACAGCATTTTTTTCACGCCGGCTCGCTAAATCTTCCCTGAGCTTACAGGTGGCGTCCTTAGTGCTGCGTCCCTTGTACTCCCAAACTGACTCGGGTGCACTTGCTGAGGTCCCTGTTGCTGGGTACAAAAGAGCATCAGTTCAAACGGATTAGATCAGAAAAGTATGGAGCCAAACATGTTCAATGTGCTGTGGCAGAGTACCCCTTGGAATAACACCAATTTGACACGGTCCAACCCGGAAGAAGAAACGGTAAATAGTGTAGATCATAGAAAGAGGGATTTTTTCAATTGTTTTGAGAATGAAGTTTGTGTACTGAGCAGTATAGTGAGCAGTATCTATTCACAATGGATTGATCATTATAAGCTTTATTCTTCTTCGATCCACTCCTTTGGAACAAAAGCTGTTGTTTTACCCAGCAGTAGGATACTCAGTCCCAACACATGGAAAACGATAGGTTCCACACTTCTTCGATATACTTCTTTAAAACTGAAGATGTTATGTTCCCACACATAGGGTGCTCAGCCACTACATATGGAACATAATAGTATCCATCCTTCTACCCTTCTATACCTAAATTTATTCTATACCTATCTATACCTTTCGAACTGAAGCAGTTATGTTCCCAGTAGTTGGGTTATAGAAGAAGTATACAGCATACCCTGTTCTTGTACTGCAGCTGAGCACCATACCGCAGGGATCAAATCAGCTGCAGTTCGAAAGGAGTTGATCAAAGATGGATGGAGGCTATCCTGTTTAATGTGTTTGTCTGAGCATTCTATGGCTGTGTACATATCAGATTCAGTTCTAAAGGGGTAGATGATAAAGATGGAGACTATTCTGTTGAATATGCTTTGGTTCGGCACCCTACTGCTGGGGATATGACAGCATCAGTTCTAAAGGTATATATCAAAGAAGGATGGAGTCTATCCCTATTAATGTGTTTGGCTGAGCACTCTTCTACAGGGGATATAACTTCAGTTCTAATGTAGTAGATCCAAAAAGGATGTAGTCTATCTTGTTCAATGTGTTTTGGCACCATACTGCTAAGTATAGGAGTAGATGGATAAAGAAGATAGCCTATCCTATACATAAATATTATTTAATTTGTGGTATTTAATCCCACGTAAATTTAGATAATTTTTAGTGCAAGGGAACAGAATAAAAAATCTAACTGTCCCAGCCAGGATACGAACCTGGATCCCCTGCTATCCGGGCCGGTGCATTAGCCACTTATGCTACCGGAACAGGTCAGATAAGTTATTAAATTCCCCGCACTAGTGTCGAGAGTCCAACCTCCGAGGCCGACGAATATATCGCTCACGCTCGGAGGAGCTGACATTGTCAAGCTGTTTAAATGACTCTACTTAATTTATTTTTAATTTTAATTTTATAAATATTATTTAATTTGTGGTATTTAATCCCACGTAAATTTAGATAATTTTTAGTGCATGGGAACAGATCCTGGCTGGGACAGTTAGATTTTTTATTCTGTTCCCTTGCACTAAAAATTACCTATCCTATACAGTGTGTTATGCCTTAGCATCCAATTGCAAGGTACATAACAGCTTCAGTTCTAAAGGATTAGAGCTATGTACTCAGATATAACTCATTTAAGAGAATGGGCTCCATTCGATGTACGCTCTCTGAACTGAAGCTAGTATGTCCCCAGCAGTAGGGTGCTCAGTCACAATCCATATAAATAGATTGGCTGAACTCTTTTTTGTTCTTTTCCTCTAAAACTGGAGCCAGTAAGTCCCTCGCTATAGTATGAGAGTATATAAGAGTCTGAAATATTATGTTTTATATATAAGAGTATTTGGGAGCATCTATAGGAGTTGTGAACCGTATATTTAAGAGTTTAATATAGTATTTAAGAGTACTGGGGTGTATATATAATAGCATATAAAAGTATTAAAGGATATGTAAGAGCTATCGAAAGTATTAGTGAGTATTTAAGTGTATTTGGGATCATAAAAGAATATATTCTTATATACAATTATATAGTCATAAACGCAATTCTTTGAAACACTATAAATACTCTTATATACTCTTTTTTAAACTTAAGAACAAGTGTGTTTATACACGTTATATATATATATATACCCAAGAGTATATAAGTGTATTTTATATTTTATATACTCTCTTATACACTTAAATGTGCTAAAATTCTCTTTTTGAGAGTGTATATAAAAATGGATATATATATATATATATATATGGACCACTCCTTTAGAACTCCACAGCTTGAGGATAAAGCCAATCTTGTTTCGTTAAGCCACCTTCCGGTTGTGGTCCTAACAGCTTCAGTTCAGAAAGAGTAGATTGAAGATGGATGTCGCCGAACCTGCTGATGCGCTTTGGCTGCACCCTATATATGTAGCCTCTAGATCCGGTTCATAAGGAGTAGGGCGAAGTAGATTGGAGCCTAGCCTAATCCATGAGTTGTGGTTGCGCACCCTATTTCTGGGAACATAATAGCTTTAGTTCTTAATGAGTAGACTAAAAAAAGAAATGCATTGCGGCTGATATTTACTATCCCACTTAAATTTTAAAAAAATAATAGATTTTTTTATTCTATTCCCTTTAAATAATTGTTTAAAATTTACGAGGGATAATAAACCCCAACCAAAAAAATATTTATAAAGAGAAATTAAGAAAGTAAATGTCGAGAGTCGACAAATAACTTGACAATGTCAGCTCCTTCGAGTTTAGGACGATGCATTTGTCTTTCTCGAGGGTTAAGCTCTCGCTATTATAGTGGGAATTTAAGTTATCTAACTCGTCCCGGTAGTGCTATGGATAGCATACCGGCCCGGCAAGCAGGAGATTCAGGTTCGAGTCCTGGCTGGGACAGATACATTTTTTCAATATATTTCCCTCTCAATAATTGTTTAAAATATACTTGATATTTATTTTTATTAGAAATTATACGGTAGTAAAAGAACTTTAATTACTGATTCTGCCAGTTTCATCCTCCACCGGTTTATGTTCAAATTTATGTCCTTCTCTTGTCCTGCTAAGTAGTGCCTTAGGCTTAGAATGTCTTTATTATTTATCGTATGTAGATCCTTTCTAATTATAGATTGGAGTTCAAGTGATACTAATTCCTTCACTAGTTCATCCTATTTCAATCTATGTACCGATATACTTTATGAAATTCTCCTCCTTGCCTGATGAGTAGAGCCTTAGACTTTGAATTTCTTTTATTATTTATAGTAAGTAGAATCTTTTTATTCATGGAATAGAGTTCAGTGGGGCTAACTCCATCAGTAGTTCGTCCTGTTCGGTCTCTGTACAGATTTATTTTCCCTAGTTCTCATCCTTGCCTGATGAGCCGAGTCCTGGCTGTGACATTTAGATTTTTTATTCTGCCCCCTTGCACTAAAATTGTAAAAAATTACTTAGGATTAAATACCACAAAAAATATTCATAAAATTAAAATTTAAAAGTTAATAACGTGACCCTCCCCATGCTGCTCCTGCGTATAATTTCGTGCCAACGATGCAATCCTTATAAGTCGTGGCGTTGTGCAGAAATGTGAACCTCCATATATCGGACGAAAGCCTCGCGAGCAATGAGACAAGACAAATCATCTTGTCGCTGAACCTCGTAATGATGGAGCCTATACCCAAGGTTGACGAAATTTATATGCCCAGGTAAAATATCTCCCTTTGGAATTCGATAAGGCTACCATTCAGGAATACTCATAGCGGGTTATCAAAGCGTCCTTTTGTTACCGCAGCGACTGTCATGGTCTCTGATAGAGTCATTTTATTCAACTCGCAACAGGTCTTTGCAAGGTCAGTCATCTCTTGGGCCTTAAGAAGAACGTCCCTTCTCGTCGGCCCAAAGACCGTGGCCACCAAGTTATCTATGCAGCTACCACGTCAACTCCGAGTACCTCCAGCGACTCGAAGAGGCCGTCGAATAGAGCTTTCCACAGTTGAGGACCCCGCACAGAGCCTAGCGGACATCCACTACTGCGCTTTCGATTCCACTGGTGATCCCCGCTCACTTCTCGTCCAGGAAACTGCTCAGCAGCTGAAATAAGTTGCGGGGAATCGCCAAGTCCTGAAGTCTTTCCAGAAAAGCAGGCCACGAAGCTGGTCGAAGGCGCCCTAAATATCAAAGAAGACGGCCAAGGCGTAGCTCAACAGGCTGGTCGAAACGTGCTTCCGGAGCCTCTTGATCACGCCCTTTGACGCTGCTTTTTTGCAGCCAAACTGAGCCGGATGGTTCCTGGCTGACAAATAGGGGTCCACGGTCCTCTTGATGAGAGTCTCCAGGATTTTTCATTTTAAACTGATAGGGCGTTAACTGCTCGGAAGCTGTGGTTCACTCGGACCCTTCTTAAGAAACACGACGACCCTCGCTCCGTAATGGTCGCGTCTGTAATGGAGTTAGCATTAGTTTGGACCTTGTTGTCGATTAAAGACTATGTGTTTGCTGGGTGGAGGAGGGCCGGGGACGAAGCCAGTGGAGGCGGAAAACGAAGGCCAATCCGCCTTTCCCAAGGGCGTATCTTTTCCCAACAAGCCGTTGAAAAGCAGAGCGGCATGGTCCCTAGTGATAATGAACTCAGCGCGAACCTCACCAAGTCGTGAGCACATGATTGGAAAAACCAAGACGTCGTCAATGGCCGACGAGCCAATTTGATTCCTAAAGGTTTCTTGGACCCCGCCGCTTTTTGATTTTTCAGGACCATGAAGTCGTTGATCTTGGCTTCTCGGCCGTTATTCGTGGAAGATCCACGAGATACGCTTCACGCATTGAGGTTGCTCGCGATTACTATTGGACCTAGCAGGGAGTGAAGTACCCACTGTATCTCCTCAAGCGTTCCGCGGACTGCCTGTCTAGGTGGAAAATAGGTCGAGACACAATTGAATAGCGCCCCCCTTTTCAGGTTGACCGACGCCACCGCGATGTTATCGGAGCAAGGGTGCGACAAGGAAATGACGTTTGGGGTGGTAGAGGCTACTGCTGCTCTTTTGCTTTCCTCTCCCCCATTCGCCACCACCTTCCAGCCCGCCGGGACCGCAAAAATTTTTTGACGCTCGACCGATGGTTCCTGAATGAAAATTAAGTCCAGCCCCTTCTTTGCGGTCTTATTTCCAGTTCCCCTAGGAAAGTCAGGCTCATCCTTAGTTTGAGAGACGCCATCCTGATCTCACCGTTATCGCGAGAAGCCCGCGCACGCGAGAGGCCTATTTGTCCCGAGATTCGTCGCCTTATTCATGGAAGGTTCTGTCAATCCGAGCCTCCATACAATTTCCATATGCAGGACATCCCTTGTCGCTGGCCGGGTGATCGGCTTTCTTTCTAATGAAGACGCAGTTTGCGCATTTTGGGGGCTTCTTGAGGTTCGGGCATCTTTTGGCCTCGTGACCTTTCCCTTTGCACCAGCTGCATGTTTGGGTCGGGGCCTAGCATTTAGTCCCTAAATGGCAAATATCCTGGCATTTATAGTACTTATGGAGGTCATGAAGTCTTTCCCGCTTATCAAGAACCTTCTTTAGGTACTTTCTTCCTTTCCCGTTAGTTCTTACGACCCACTAGTAGCGTGGCAGTTTCTCCTCAATTTCCTAAAAAGGGGTCTGACTTTCCAGGAAAAGGCCGCTGGTGCTGCTATCCTGGTTTCCAATTTCTCTTAAGACCTCCTTTAATAAATTTTTGGGCCTCTCGTCGTCAGCTTTCCGGCGCTTATGGTTCCTCCATTGATTCCCTCGGCACTTAAAATCTTATTGGCTGCTCCTTCAGAACTTATCCTTAGGGCGACCTGCTACCACCTTTCCGGAGTTCTCTGAGTTCTCAGGCAGTAACCGAATTTTAATGTTATTGGGCCTCGTGCCCACAGGCTTGGAGGACGAGTAAAGTGTCCTTCTCTGTTCTTTTTTTTTTTGTTTCTTCTTGCGGTCTTGATGATCCACCGTTCCTCTCAGGCGTTGGGTGGTTCCCCCGTCGGTTTGACCTGAGCTAATCTGGGCACTGGGAGAGGGAGGAGGGGGATTTTTCGCCGGGGCTCCTACATTCTCCTGTCAGTGAGAGAGTGCGGTGTCGCCCTCGGTCCACTGGCGTAGAAGGATTACTTTCTGGGGCTGATGTGGGGTTTTCTTGTTTCTTTGCCACAGTGTTCTTTTTTGCTCTCTTTTTCGAGGATGACTGAGGCAAGGCCCGTCAGGGTGGAGAGGAGTACTCGTCAGCTTAGTCTCTTAGGGCATGTCTGACTTACCCCACGAGGTTCCTCAAAGGTTCGCAACCGCCGAAAGGAATCATTCAGAAAACGAGATCCTCTCGAGGTTATTGGAGACTTTGTCGGAAGGGACATCCTTAACTTTCAATTTGTTGTCGCTGATAGACACTATCCAGTTTTTTGAGAGGCGGATGTGGGCCTTACTACTGGGGGCATACTGGCTTCGATTCTAAAGGAGTATTTTAAAGAAAAATGTAATCTGTTAATTAAATTAAAAATTGCATACGAATTCCACATGAGACATAAGACAGAAAAATATCAAAGAACTAAACCTGCAACATTTTAAAGAAGTTCGCTCGTTGACGCACCCCTTGCCCTTAGTCCTTTTAGACGAAATATGCTAATTAACACATTCGTCGATGTCCCTATCATAATTCATGTTAAGACATGTCCTGCCTAGAGATCAAAGGTTTAAACGTAAAAAAAAAGTCCTCAATTTGGAGAAATCTGCTCATTTACGTATACCCTACATCGTACGTCAAATATTTACAAAAATTACATAAAAACCCTATATTTCAATAAAATATTCAAAAATACTAAACCCACAAATCGTTTTATGAAGAACTCTGCTCCTTTACGTATTCTCTACATCATACGTCAAATAATTACAAAATTACATAAAAACCCTATATTTCACTAACATATTTAAAAAATAATCTAAACCCGCAAAGCATATTTTGGGGAATTCTGCTCATTTACGTATTCTCTACATCATACGTCGATGAAGTACAAAATTACACACAAAGCCCACATATATTTCACTAACATATTTAAAAAATAATCTAAACCCGCAAAGCATATTTTGGGGAATTCTGCTCATTTACGTATTCTCTACATCATACGTCGATGAAGTACAAAATTACACACAAAGCCCACATAAGACCTATAAGACTAAGAAAAATATCAAAAATACTAAACCCGCAAAGCATATTTTGGGGAATTCTGCTCATTTACGTATTCTCTACATCATACGTCGATGAAGTACAAAATTACACACAAAGTCCACATAAGACCTATAAGACTAAGAAAAGTATCAAAAATACTAAACCCGCAAAGCATTCTGTGGGGAAATCTGCTCATTTACGTATCCTCTACATCATTCGTTAGTCAATTAATAATTACACACAAATCCTACATGAGACCTATAAGACAGAAAAATATCAAAAAGACAAAACCTGCAACATACATTATAAAGAAGCACCCCTTGCGTCATACTGTCATAGCATAGTCTTTTTAGATGAAATTTGCTAATTATCACGTCCCTCGATTCCATTCAAGTCCCTATCATAATGCATAAAAACAGCATGGGATATAAACACCTACGTTCTTTTACATGCACGAAATCAAATTAAGCCTAATAATAAGTCCGAGATTTGAAGAAATTCATTCCTTCATCTAAATAAAATAATATGAAAATATCAAACCTAAATGTTTTTTTACGAAGTTCGCCTATCGACGAAGATTTTCATTCAACAATATGACAATTCTAGGGACAAAGATATATTTTTAAAATGTAGCATAAAAGCTTGCCATAGATGTTTTGAATAGGGTGGTAAATATCAGAGTATTGGGGAGTAACTCCATGAGTGATTACGATATTTAATGATCTAATTAAAAAAATAATTAGCCCCGCAACAGGCCAAAGGGGGAAATAAATATTAAGATCTCCATGGCACACTAGGGAAGATGTGGTCAGTACACCGTTCTCAATTTTCAATTCAATGGTAAGGCTAAGTATTCCCTAAAAGCACGCTAGAAATTTCAAATAGAAGCACAGAAAGAAAAAAAAATTATGCGCTGTGGGATTTGAACCTGAGACTCAGGTGTCTAGTACCAAGGGGATGACGGGTCAAAGGTCAAATAGGAGAATATTGGGGGATTATCTCCACAGGGGGGGGGGTCAAATATATCGATTGAACTCATAATAACATGGGAGGGAGGATTAACTTTATTTGTCGCGTGATCCCCCGTATGTTCCTAGAAAATACGTCTAAAAATCTCTGAAGGGGCGGTGTCAAAGGATAAGTCAATAACAGAGAAGGGGATTAGCCCCTCATATGTTACGTCATGGTAACTAGAAAGTTCTCTGGAGGGTGTGGGACAAAGGTCAAATAGGTCTAAGTAGAATATTAGGAGATTAGCTCCGTGGGGGATTAGGATTAATTTAAATAAAATATTAGGGACAAAGGTACAACTGATAAGCAAATAACAGGGAGAGGGGAGGGGTGAAGGGAGGGGGGATTAGCTCCCTCAAAGATAATATGGTAGGAAATTCGCCTGGGGTGGGTTATTTTATGGTTACAAGGAAATTCGTTAAAATCTTTAGGGAGCCCCTGCGGCGTAGGACTCCTATGACGTCACTAGCTATGAGGTAGGAAATTCGCTAAAGAAATTTGGAGCCTCCTGCGGGGTAAATTGCTCCTATGACGTCACAAGCAATGAGGAAGGAAATTCGCTTAAGGGTGTGGGATCAGAAGTCAAATAGGTCTAAAACACATAATAATAGGGGGATCAGCTCCATGCGGAATTAAGATTAATTTATATAAAATATTAGGGACAAAGTTCAACTAATAAGCCAATAACAGTGGAGGGGATTAGCCCCTCATAGGTTACGACATATTTACTAGGAAGTTCTCTGGGGGATGGTGTCAAAGGTCAAAAGATAAGCCTATTACACATAATAATAGGGGATAAACTCCATAGAGGATTAGGATTAATTTAAATACAATTTTAGAAACAAAGGTCAACTGATAATACGATAATAGGGGGGAGGGGATTAACCTCATATGTCACGTGACCATCCGTATGTTCCTAGAAAATACGCCTGAAAATCTCTGGAGGATGTGGGTCAAAGGTCAAAAGATAAGCCTATTACACATAATACAGGGGATTAACTCTATAGGGGGTTAAGATTAATTTAAATAAAATATTTTTATGGTCAAAGGTCAACTGATAAGACTATAATTGGGGGGGGGGCGGAGATTAGCTCCCTCAGAGATAATATGGTAGGAAATTCGCCAGGGGGGTAGGTTATGTTATGGTTACATGGAAATTCGCCTGGGAAGGTTATGTTATGGTTTTAATGAATTTCGTCTGGGAAGGTTATTTTATGGTTATAAGGAAATTCGCCTGGGTGAGGTTATGTTGTGGTTATAGGAAAATTCTCCTAGGAAAGGTTATGCTGTGGTTACAAGAAAATTCGCCTGGGCAAGATTATGTTATGATTACAAGGAAATTCGTCTGGGGTAGGTTATAAGGAAATTCGCCATTGTAGGTTATGCTATGGTTATAAGGATTAGCCTGGGGTAGGTTTTGTTATGGTTATAAGGAAATTCGCTAAAATCTTTAGGGACCCCCCTGCGGGGTAGGACCTCCTATGACGTCGTTGAGGTAGGAAATTCGCTAAGATCGCTTGGGACTCCCTGCGATAAATAAGAGGTACAACACCAAGCGCTGATTCAAAGAGGTATATATAATTTACATATAGAAAATGAAACGAAGTATAGGATCTAGAGGTAAGACCCCGAGCGCTGATCAAAGAGGAAGGCTTAGAGGTTTGAAGTTTTGGCGGGAAACCATGGTGTCCGCCATTTTCATCATTTGCGTGGCCCAGAAGCAGCCTTTTCACCCTACTGATGGAGTCTAATTCATTGTGTTGAGGATGAGCACCCTCTTGCTTGGGACATAACAGCTTCAGTTTTAAGGAAGAGATCGAAAATGGATGGTCCCTATCCTGCTAATTGAGTTGTTGCTGTGCATCCTACTGCTGGGGAAATAACAGCTCCGGTTCTTAAGGATTAGATTTGAAAACATAGTTCCTCTCCTGTTCAATGTGTTGGGGCAGAAGATAATATGTATATCCTTTCTAAAGGACTCTGATGGAGCCAATCCTTTACAATATGTTTTGACACTCTGGTGTACATACTAGCTTCTGTTCTAAAGCAGTGGGTTGAAGAAGGATAGAACCTATCCTGCTTTTTTTAATGCTGTAAATGCTCATAAATACAATAAATACACTTATAAGCGGTTATATAAATATATAAATACTCTAATACTCTTTAATACCTCTAGTTATTCACAAGTTTTCTGAAATACTCTTATGTACTCTCAAACACTCTTAAATACTATAATTATTCTAAATACACTCAAACACTCTTTTTAGTTCTTATATTCTATCACAAATTTTCTTACTAGTAAGTATTTATATCAATACACTTATACAAATACTTCTTATACTCTTATATTTCTTCTAATAATGGTGAATACTATGAAATACACAAATGTATTATTATATAAATTCTTATATTCTATAAATAGTCTTATAATGTCTTAAATACTTCTAAATACAGTTTATACTCTAAAAAATTCATAAATATTATTATTACTATGATATACTATAAACAAGACTAGTTATGGTATGGTCCATTTATAAGATGGATAAAAGAACTAAGTGTATTTATAGTATTTGAGAGCATTTAAATGAACAGGGTATGCTACTTTTTCTTCAACTTCCTCCTTTAAAAGCTAGTATGACCCCAGCCAGAGTGTGGTCTGTCACAACATATTGTAAATGAATGGCTCCATCAGAGTCTTTTAGGAAGGACTTCTTTCTTCATATTATCTTCTGCCCTCACAGTTCTGCCACAAAACATCGAACAGGAGAGGATCTATCCTTCCTCGATCTAATCCTTAAGAACTGATTCTGTTATTTCCTCTGCAGTAGAGTGCTCAGCAACAACTCATTAAGGCGAGTATAGTCCAGGAATTTTCGACTTAATTTCTTAAAACTGAAGCTATTATGTCCAAAGAAATATGGTGCACAGCCATAATTATGAAATCATTTCTGATTTTATAAAATTACAACATTTAGTTCTGGAAGTAGTAAAATATCATCTTAAATCTTCCTCGATTACCTCGTCTTTCATCCGAACTATCTGATTAAATTCGGTCAAATCTATATCCAAAACAAGAATAATTCTGAATCAACACAATATACTTAGCGACCAAATCTATAATGATCTAAGTGTTGTGTATTTAGCGTCACCTGGTGATCATAGGTGGAATCAGAAACCTATTTCAAAGAATATTTATTTTAAAACATCCATAGCGAATGTCTTTTTGGTCGAAAGTTTAAGCTTATTATATCATTTTTATTAATTTTGTAAATACTAAACTTGGGAACATATTAATCTTTTTTTGGCTAATCAAAACAGAATATATGGTATGCTGATCAACAATATATTATCAAGCTGTCCCTGTGGGAGACAGTTTCATCTGTAATGTAAAAAAATTGGAAATGAACTTTGGTAAGCTTTCGTCGAGCTTCTCCCACTTACCTGACAGTATTCAGAATCGGAATGAAAAACCCATGTGATTTTTTATGATTATTACATAATATATATAATAACTAATATATGTGGCTGAATTATGAGGGCTAAATCGTACAAGCATGTTTAACTTAATTGCTTTCAATACAATCTAAATCCTTTAATAATCCTTGTTTCCTTAAAAATTTTTTTTATGATCACTGCTTAAAACACTTTAGATTATGAACTCTTTCCCACTCGGCTCATCTATGATGTAATTAACTACACATCTGTGTGGGTATACGTATAGATTATATAGAAAAATATACTTTCTTCCAAAAAGGTTCAATATTTTCAAGAATATGTAGTTCCGGTGTTTCTAGTCCATTATATAGAAATAAATAATCATTCAGTTACTCTTTCCTTCACAATATTTTAAGTACTCTACTAATTGTAAATTGTCTGGTTTATCTCTTTAATCTTTTATTACTGCAAATAACTGGAGTGTATTATACAAAATTACGAACTGGTACCTATTAATTAACCAATCAATTGCCTACAAAAACTTATGCGAAAGATTAAATATCTTCTACATCCTGCTGTCTAATAAATTACTAAAATTAATTCGGACTTTCATTGCCAGTTTTATTATTCAGGTTTGAATGTGAAATTTTCAGTTGATCGGTTGCATGATATATCACATATGAGATAGAGTATTGATGTTTCTTTCATTCTTTAATCAAGATGTGGTAATCCACAAATCATCAAAAGTAGAATAAATTCGTCTTGTCTACAGATAAAGAAAACACATTAAGAGTATTGTTACATTATGTCTTCATTTGCAGACAATGAGTTAAAAAAAAAAAAAATTAAAAATAAATGCTAGCAACTACGCCGACACCTCCCGCCATTAGATAATTTTGGATGATTCTTTAATAAAATCTAAAATTGCAAAAAAAAAAAGTATAAGGTAAAAAAGTATTTTTCATTAGAAGGTACTAAAAGATTGCATGTCAAATATGGATAACATGAATTGGGAGATGGATTTACTAATAGAATTACACTATAATATGCATATAGCATGGTGAATATATGTGTTGAATATACACAACATTGTTTCAAATACAAAGATTATTATCTTATGCTTAAATAACATTTGTGTATTTCATAGTATATACCGTTGATAGAAAAATATAAGAGTTATATAAGGAGTATTTATATAAGTGTATTTATATAAATACATACTAGTAAGAAATTTTAATTTAAAAGAGTGTTTGAAAGTATTAAGAATAATTATAGCATTTAAACTCGAAAGAGTTGACACTGTCTAGCTATCTATCGACTCTTCATTTATTACTTTTTATATTTAATATATTTGGTAATATTTGATATATAATATTATTAATTTAGTTGTGGTGTATCATTCCACCTAAATTTCAAACCAATAATGCAAACTTTTTGGCCCCAACCAGGACACAAACCTAGTTCTTCTGCTTCGGGTCCAGTATGCTATCCATTGTACCACCAGATGAGCTAGATAACTTATTATATTCCCAATATATGCGAGGGAATAGAATAAAAGTCTATCTGCCCCAGCCAGGAATCGAATCTGGATCTCCTGCTTTCTGGGCCGGTATGCTGTCCAATGAACCACAGGGATCGAAATAAAAAGTAAATGATGACTAGTCGATAAGTAGCTAGACAATGTCCAGTACTTTAAAGCCTAAGACGATGTATTAGTCTTTCACGTAGGTCAGACCGTCGCTAGTGTGTTAGAAACTAAAAGATTTATTGAGCTCCCTGTCCCTGTGGTTCAATGCACAGCGTACAGGCCAGAAAGCAGGAGATCCAGGTGCGAATCCTGGCCGGGACTGAAAGGCTTTTTATTCAATTTCCCAGCATTAAATGTTTAAAATTTATGTGGGATAATAAACTAAAACTAAATTCATATTTTAAATGAAAATAAAAATTATATATTGAAAACTCGATAAAAAGCTAGACAATGTCAGCTAATTCGAGCTTAGACTATGTATTCGTCTTTGTCGTAGGTTAGACTCTTGCTAGTGTGATGAGAAATTTAATAATTTATCTAGCTCGTCCCTGTGGTGCAATAGGTAGCATACTTGCCCGTAAACCAGGAAACGATCTAGGTTCGAGTCCTGGCTGAGACAAATAGATATTTATTCTATTCCCTTGCTTTTATTTTTTTAAATTTACATGGGATGATACCCCCACAACTGAATTAATATTCTTAAATCAAAATAAAAAGTAAATGATGAAGAGTTGATGAGAAGATAGAAAATGTCAGCTCCTTGGAGCATAAGACGAAGTATTAGTCTTTCCCGTAGCATAGACTCTCGCTAGTGTGTTGGAAATATAATAAGTTATCTAGGTAGCTCGTCCTGGTGGTGCAATGGATAGCGTACTGGCCCAGGAAGACGGATATCAGGTTCGTGTCCTGGTTGGGACGAATAGATTTATTATCCTATTCCCTCCAATTAATTGTTTATAAATTACGTGGGGTGATGACCACAACAAAATAAACATTTACAAATGAAAAAAAAAATGTAAAAGATGAAGTGTCGATAAATAGCTAGACAATCTCAGATCCTTCAAGCATGAGACGATCTATTCGTCTTTCTTGTATGTTTGACTCTCGCGTGTTGGGAATTTATTTAGTAACCAAGCTCGTAACGATGGTGCAATGGATGAATACCATCCCAGGAAGGAAAAGATCCAGGTTCGAGTCATGGTTGGGATAGATAGTTCTTTTATTTAATTTCCTTCATTTATGAACTAGATTAGCTCGTCAGTCATTGACACCGTCTTGACTTCTCCAACCATGTACTCGCGATTTAGCAAGGTCAAGATCAACGAAATCACAGTCCTATGAATTCGTTGATCTTGACTTCTCGGGTTTTAGTATTATAATTCTTATCACAATATGATAAAAATGATACCTAAACAAGTGAATAAGAATAATGAGAAAGAAATATTAAATAATATTTATAATTTTAACAATGTAAAATAAAAACCAAAATTTTAATTAGAAGATTATGTTA
>KZ807145.1:40510-63465 GCA_000696205.2 Oncopeltus fasciatus
TTTTTTAAAAATTTATTTATTGTATCTGTCATCAAATTACAAGATGTTAAGTAACAAAATATAATTAATAAAGATTAATTAAAAAATAGAAAAGTTGGTTTCTGATTTTAGTAATAATCACCAGGTGGCCTTAAAAAAATCAACTCATGGTTCCATATAGACATTAGGCTATCTGATTTTAGCGAATTCCTTTATAACCATATTATAACCTTCCATGTCTAATTTCCTTGTAACCATAACATAACCTACCCCCTAGGCGAATTTCCTACCATATTATCTTTGAGGGAGCGACATACCTCGCAGGGGGCACCAAAAGATTTTAGCGAATTTCCTACATCATATACTGTGACGTAATTAAAGGGAATTTTCTACAGGTAAGTATATACTATATCATTTTTTTTTATAGCAACTAAAATATAACTCACTTAGACGAATTTCCTTGTAGCCAAGAAGTAACCTACCCTACGAGGGGGCTAGTACACAATGTTATTTGCTTATCTGATGACCTCTAGACTAGAATGTAGATATGCTTTTTCAACTGATCTCAACATTAAGCATCTCTCATAGTTTAAGCCCCCTCACCACGTCAAGGTGAAGATGTATCGAGGGGGTGGGCTCGTAGGCGTCATGAAGCACATTTCTGGGATCGTGACGCAAACGAACCCACCCACACAAAGGTTTACGGACGTTCATAGCCTCGTCAGTGACCTTTGTATGGGGTATTAGAGTTCACCTATTCCTCTAACACATATAGGTTTACGGGCGTTCATAGCCTCGCCAGAGACCTTTGTATGGGGTATTAGAGTTCACCCATTCCTCTAACACTTATGGGTTTACGGGCGTTCATAGCCTCGCCAGTGACCTTTAATCATGGTTTACGGGCGTTCATAGCCTCGCCAGTGACCATTCATTCATGGTTTAGGGGCGTTTAAAGCCTCGCCGGTGACCTTAATGGAGAAACTTAGGTTCTCCCATATACCTCAACACATACCTCTATAACATTCATTTATACAAAACAAAAAAATATCTTGTTAAAATATATTTATTGTCTCAAAAATAAATAAATAAATCTTCTTAATAAAACTGGATGTAGAGCTTATTTAATGTTTTCCATTTTTCTTTTTTTTTCTTTTTTTGAGGGGGGGGGGGGGGGCAAATGTTAAGATTATCTTCAGGTAGAATTCCAAGATTATTAATAAATCAACTCCTTTTATTTAATGTTAAAAAGGGTCGTTGGGGATTAACCCTTAAGGTGTTCTAATGGTTTAGGTAAAACAATTTTTCGTGTAGGAATATGTTATTGAATAATTATTTTCCTCTAAATAAAGGACGTGAGACCTCGGAACAAAATATTTTTTATTTACCATTTCATCTTCCGGGTTGGACCGAGTCAAATTGTTCTTTTTTGCCGAGCTTTCGCACATCATGTGATGGCTTCTTCAGGGCTGAAAAGAGAATGAAAATTTCTCTTTTCAGCCCTGAAGAAGCTATCACATGATGTGCGAAAGCTCGGCAAAAAAGAACAATTTGACTCGGTCCAACCCGGAAGATGAAATGGTAAATACATCTGACGACCGACGAAGCCTAAGTGAACAAAATATTTTTTAACAATTTATCCTTACAAGAAAAAGAGATGTATTTTTTTTTCTTGACGGATACCAACCCAGTTTTGCTATTGAGGATTACATCTTACTTTTGCCGAATAAGAATGAATCTTATTCTTGTGTTGTGTTTAGCAATGACCATTTACATAATTTTTATGAAAACAAGGATTAATAGAGGTATGAAATTTTATTGAAATCCATGATTTTATGGGCATGCTACTACGATTCAGCCCTCTTAATTCATTCAAATGTTTTTGATTAATATATAAAATATGAATGGTAAAAAAAAATTACCTTCCACATAGATTTGTGATTACACAATACTTTTAGGTAAGTAGGATATGCTCGGTGAAAGCGTACCAATGTTCATTTTATAATTCTTTACATTTCAGACAAAAACTTTATCCCACAGACTGCGAGATTCTGTATTGTGGATCTATTTACAGCATATTCAGTTTTCATATGCCAAAGACATTTTATAATTATACATTTTTAGTATTAGCAAGGAGAAAAAATTACAATGCTAATTATATACATTATACCACCAAGTTATTCGCATTGGATGCTTGAATTTTAATTTTTATATAAATTACTTTCTTATTCCACATGTGGTCACTATAAACTCAATTTTGGTTCAGATTGTAACTATATTTCATGTGAATTTTTATTAATTTTAAAATTACAACGTTTTCTACCTAGGACAAGTAAAATTAATGCAGTTTTTGTAGATTAATAAATTATCTAAAATTTATGTTCTATGACTTTTTTTTTTCTATTTCTATTCCTTTAGCCGCATATAAAGCCTCAACGTAACTTTATGCTAAACATTTTTTTAGGTCTTACTTTGACATTCGAACAAATTCTACTAGTTCACGTAGGCTTGAAGTCACTCAAGATATCAGATCCCGTCCCACTAAGACTCCACGGGCAGCCAAAAATGCACAAATAAAGCATACGTAGCGAAATACATCGCAAAGAAACTTAAGCCTCACGTCGGTAACACTAAACACCACATTAGGAACTCCAGACCGCACCGGGATTATACACCTCCTGGTGAATAAAACATGGTAATTAAATACCACCTGGATTTTAAAAATCTCTCTTTTACAACTCTCATTCTCTTTTCAGCCCTGAAGAAGCCATCACATGAATAACAACAATTTGACACGGTCCAACCCGGAAGAAGAAACGGTTAATAGATTTGAAAATGCAAGAAACTTAATTTTTAATAGATATTCAATAGACGGACATTCTGCAGCATTAATAAAAGAACTTATGAAGCAAACAGAAAAAGAAATCATACATCAATTGTATGACCAATATGACCTCCAGTTAACTAATTTCTTTATTACACAAGGTCAAACGAACTTTATTACACAAAACCTTGACGAATTTAGATGCATACTATTTACAAAATGCAACTTTATACTAGAATTAATATCTAGGAATAAACATAAACATTTTGAATGACCAAAGTCTACCTCCAACCTTCTCACAGCTCACCGAACTACTCCAGAAGGACTAATTATAGAGATCAATTTTACCAATCATCTAACACTAGGGATAATCATGAAAACTTAAGACAAAAAACACATCCTACACAAACATTACACCCGAATAATCCCAATCACCCTTTTAATCTATATAAAGACCCACCAGACATATCAAGCTCTAATACAGTATCAATGCGAACAGTAAATAGGCCTGATTTCAAAAAAATGATATGGCCGCATGAACTTACACATGTCCAGTCAAACTCAGCAGAAGAGCTCCAAGAAACGATTTTAAGACTTCGGGAACATAAAGCTGATTCTGAAAAAGACTATACATTTGAAGATGGAACGTATTTTTATATTTTTACATTTTATTGACAAAAATACAAAGGTCAGATATAAATGGGATAAAGATAAGAATGAATGAGCTGTTGGGGAGTCAAAGATTTCATTAGTAGTGAGTAAAAAGGATGATGATGAAGAAGTTGATTCAGATGAAGAAGAATTGGCAGAGAAAAAAGTTGTTTGTCAGGATATGACAAAAGGGACTTATGAAACTGCTGGGATAAACAGAAATCAGCTTGGTTTCCTAAGGTTGATAATGACTTCTTAGCTCAATACCAATTGAGTTATGGATTTTCTAAGCTAGATGATGAAAAGGTAGATAAAACTATTAGCTCTGAGATTAGTGAAAAAGAAAAACCAGTAATCCCTTCTGTTGAAGAGGAATCATTAAAAAGAAAAGCTCAAAAACCAGCTTTTCTGTCTTATAGGTCTCATGTGGTATTTGTGTGTAATTATAAATTGACTAACGAATGACGTAGAGGATACGTAAATGAGCGGATTTCCCCACAATATGCTTTGTGGGTTTAGTATTTTTGATATTTTTCTTAGTCTTATAGGTCTTATGTGGGCTTTGTGTGTAATTTTGTTATCCTCTCCATCATACGTCAAATAATTACAAAATTACAAAAAAAAACCTATATTTCACTAACATATTTAAAAAATAATCTAAACCCGCAAAGCATATTTTGGGGAATTCTGCTCATTTACGTATTCTCTACATTATACGTCGATGAAGTACAAAATTACACACAAAGCCCACATAAGACCTATAAGACTAAGAAAAATATCAAAAATACTAAACCCGAAAAGCATTTTGTGGGGAAAATCTGCTCATTTACGTATCCTCTACATCATTCGTTAGTCAACTAATAATTACACACAAATCCCACAAGAGACCTATTAGACAGAAAAATATCAAAAAGACTAAACCTATAACATATTAAAGAAGTTCGTCATCAATCATAATTCATGTTAATGTCCTGCCTAGGGATCAAAGGTCAAAGGTTAAAACGTAAATAAATAAAAGGTACCAAGTCCTCAATTTGAGGGAAATATTTCCTTATCGCATCATTCCCTCGTAAAAGATAAGTATTTTAAAATGTACTCACATTTTTTTATGAAGTTCGCCCCTTGACGCACCCCTTAAGTTACATTCTACAATATGTCCTATTCCAGGGACAAAAGGTCAATAGGACCAAAAACATAGTAACAGAGGAGAGGGGAGTTAAAATATTGAATTAAAATAACGTATTCTTGGAGTTAAAGGGGAAAAGATAATCCTTAACACATAATAGCAGGATGAGAGATATACACCTTCATTCATTTTACATGCACGGAATCAAATTTAGCCGTAAAATAAGTCCGAAATTTGAAAAAAAAAAAAAAAAAATCATTTCTTCATCCATATAAAATAATATGAAAATATCAAACCTAATTTTTTACCAAGTTCGCCTATTGACGCACTTACTGAGTTACATTTTACAATATGACCAATTCTAGGGGAAAAAGATATATTTTTAAATTGACGAATAAAAGCTTGCCATAGATGTTTAGAATAGGGTGGTAAATAACAGAGTATTGGGATGCAGCTCCATGAGTGATTACGATATTTAATTGTATAATTAAAAAAATAATCAGTTTCGCAACAGACCCAAGGGGGAGATACATAATAAGATATAATGGAATACTAGAGAAGGTGTGGTCAGCTCACTTCATTTCCAGTTCAATGGTAAGGCTAGGTGTTCCCAAGTAGCACGCTAAGAATTACAAAAAGAAGCAAAGAAAGAAAAAAAAGTTGTGCGCTGTGGGATTAGAATATGAGACTCAGGTGTCTAGTACTAAGGGGATGAGGGGTCAAAGGTCAAAAGATAAGCCTATTACACATAATTCAGAGTATCGGGTCCATTACAAGAAAATTTGCAAAGACAAAAAAATTTTAAACAATTAAACCTTACAAAATAAAGAGATGTAATTTTTTTTTTCTTGACGAATACTTTTACTGATTTGCTATTGAAAAATTTAAAAGAAATATTATACTACTTATAATTTTTGGATACAAATTTGAACTACTAAAAGAATCACTGAAAGATCATAAAATGAAAGAATCATATAATGAAAATATGCTAAGCTAAATTCTAGCTAGGAGCAATTAAACTCATTCCATTTTTTCTGGGACCTATTCCCAGCCTTGCTAACTCATAACCATCAAGAACAGTCAATGCCAATCCCAAATATTCAACCTTTATGTATGTACAGAGAGCATCACCTTTGAGGACATCTGTCTTGGGGTCAGTATACAGGTTAACTTTCATTTTTCCTGTGTCGACATCCTTCATGACAAGACCACATTTTTGCATCAAGTTAACAAATTCAGTTTCTGTAATGTCTGTTGGTAGATTACTGACATATACTTTATTATTAGTTTCATCGCTCACATCAAACCAAGTTGGTTCTTGAGCTTTTCTTTTTAATGATTCCTCTTCAACAGAAAGGATTACTGGTTTTTCTTTTTCACTAATCTCAGAGCTATTATTAGCGTTTTTTGATAGTTTTTCACTAGGATTTGTTTGCCATTTTGGAATAGCTTCTGTATTATTCATATCAAATCTCTCATTCACTAATGTATTAGATACATTATTTTTAGATTTATCACTTTGTGTGTCAAGGTACTGTTCATTCCTGTACTGATTAGGAACAGCTTCAGTACATTCCTTTAGAGATGTTTCCATGTCTTGTTGACAATTTAAATGGTGTCAGGTAAAAAGTACGTGGCAATTGTGTTTTTCTGGTTCTGGTCATCCAATGGAAAACCATGTGCATGAGTTAATTCCATCTGCAATGATACAAAATCATTCATTTTCGGGGAATTAGATAAATAGTTGCCTTGAAGAGGGGGAATATTTTCTTTATAGTGACTATTGACACCTTTATCCGAAACAATATTTTGTGGTTGTAGTCCTTCAGTAAAATTCATTGTTTGTGGGAAAGCTGGATGAATTTTATGATTGTTTACACAATTTAATCCTTGATTCATTACATTAGTTTCAAAATTCTTTTCTTCTGTTTCAGGCAAACAATTCACAATTTCTCCTTGGTCTAAACCTCGGGAAATCACTTCAGTCAGTTCCATTTCTGATTTATTAATATTACTGGATGAGTTTTTTCTGTGGCATTGAGATATAAATTGATTAAAATTATGCTTTGCTTGAACAAAGATGCTAGGAATGGCAACAGTGAGCTCCATTCTTGAAATGGACATATGATTTGAGAAATGTTCAGAGTTATTAACTGGAAAAGCCCTATTCTGAGACAATGGATCACCGAATTCCTTTTTAGAGCCAATGGTCGAAGATATCTCACAATGTTCTGTAACTTCAACATGATTCAAAATTTCAATTTTAGAAGAATGATCCTCCGCCTCATTTTTTTGCATTTTAACAGTTCCTGGAGCAGACGACAGAAAGGTTGGGTTGTTGGAAGCAAAATCTCCTGAGCTTGATATGTCTGGTGGGACTTTATATCGATTAAAAGGGTGATTGGGATTATTCGGGTGTAATGTTTGTGTAGGATGTGTTTTTTGTCTTACGTTTTCATGATTATCCCTAGTATTAGGTGATTGGTAAAATTGATCTCTATAATTAGTCCTTCTGGAGTAGTTCGGTGAGTTGAGAGAAGGTTGGAAGTAGCAATCATTATTTAACCGATTTTTTTCGTATCGGTTTCGAACAATTCTTTCGAAATGTTTATGTTTATTCCTAGATATTAATTCTAGTATAAAGTAGCATTTTGTAAATAGTATCGCTCGTCAAGGTTTTTGGGAACTTGTGTTTTAATAAAGTTTGTCAGTAATGGTTCATATTGGTCATACAACTGATGTATGATTTCTTTTTCTGTTATCTGCATAAGTTCTTTTATTAGTGCTGCAGAATGTCCGTCTATTGAATATCTATTAAAGATTAAGTTTCTTAAGTTTTCAAATCTGTTTAAAAGTTCAAAAGGTGATTCATTAGGTCTTAATTTCGTGTGGTATATTTCTGCTTTTAGGGACTCTATGATTCTCGTGTCTGAAAATTGACTTTTTAAATTAGTGAATAGTTCGGGAATTGATGTTATTTCCTTACTTAATATAAGCGATTCTGCTGAACCAGTTAGCCTTTCCGTGACTTTATTTAACAACCTTATGTGATTTAAGCCTGCTTTCGCATTGTTTTCATCTCAAATTAGTCTAAACACACCTTCAACGGTTTTAATAAATCTTAACAGGTGTACTGGGTTACCGTCATCGTATTGGATATGGTCGTAGTCGTCACTGGTCATATTGTATTTTTATGTGTATTTTTTGTTGTCAGTCATAGTTAGCGAGGATGGTTTTAAAATGTTTTTGGGGGAAATTTTAAAAATTAAAATTTTCTCTTTAAGTGACAAAAACTTTTTACTTAAAATATTGCTTATTGACAATAATTAACAATAACTTAACCTAAGGTGAGACAGTATAGTACCCTATAAGTTGAAAAAGTTCGCCACTTACAATCTGTGAAGATCCTCAGGGAAGCAGGCCGCAAGTAATCTTCAGATGTAGCTGTAGATGTCTTCTTTAATTTTCTTTCTTCTTGCTGCTTGCCAGGGACGATCGGTCGCTTGAAGTCAGCTGCAGAGTTCGGGATATGGTCTGGGATAACTAATCATAGAACCAAACCAGTAAGCAAAGAGTTGGAACTCACGCTAAAGTTTCGAGTAACGTTCGCGAAATTGAGCTCTTACTGTCCCACTGTTTCGGGTACCAGATAAATAAGTTCGAATGAAGTGAACTTGAAAGAAGATTTATTTTAAAAGAGAGTACAAATACATAGTTACACTTTCAGACTACACTGAATGAAGAAAAGATTTTTTTTTTTTTTTTTTTTTTTCTTACCCTCTTTTATTTTTTATATTTTATACAAGTAATAGCCGCCATTGGTGGTTATGTAAGAGTTGACCTTATATTATTAATTTTATCTTTGTAATACTTGAAGGTGTGATTAAATTGATATTATTACATATAGAATATACTTATTCTAGGAATAACATAGTAAGGAGACGGAGGGGAGGGACTTCCGTGTTTAACATATTGAACTAAATACTAAACTAAAACTAACTTAAGAACTATCTTATACCTAAGATTATTTACAAAGTTTGTTAAACAATTCAAGGAATTGTCCTAAAGGTTGAGAAGGTCAAGGATGGCTCCCTTCTCGTTGTTAACAGACTACCTCATCAGGGTAGCATTGGAGAGCTAACTTCTTTGAAGAGAGGATTAGTGCAGGGGTGGAGTCCGTCAAAGAATTTAATATGTCTCCTTCGGATGAACTCCGTGACTGTGGGTATCACGAGCTCCTCTTGGATAGTTGACATCTTCGCCCTTTGAAGGGATGTATGAAATACCAGTCTTTTTAGAATTCCATTTTGGAAGGACTGGAGTCTGCGTAGAGTGCTGGGGTACATGTATCTCATGCTTGGAGCGCCATGTAGTAGGACAGGTCTGATAAGCGCTTTATATATTAGAAGCTTAAGTCTAAGCGATAGATTGGGAGACATTAGAAGATGGTGGAGTCTGCGACTCTTAAGTCTCGCAAGCTTAATCCTACTGGTTACATGTTTGGAGATGGTGAGGTTCCTGTGTATATGGACTCCCAAGTAGTTGAGACATGTGGAAACTTTCTGTATTTTCCCCCCTATTGTGAAATGGGTCGGTAGTCTACCTTTTTTCTTTTTATGATAGGTCATGATGACCACATCAGTTTTGGATGGATTTACACGTATACCGATGTTATCCAGGGCCATTAAATGTGATTATTCATAATGCTATGAGACAATATAGTGATAAGTTTTCACAGACTTGGTATATTAAGTGTGTTAATATGAATTCGGAGTTCGCTAATAAAAGGAGGTATCAGTCAATGAAGATACGAACTAATTCCCTAAGCAATATATGTTATGTTTGCATCTGATAAATATTTTCAACTTAGACCTACATTAGTTTCAATCTGAAAGTGTGTGTATAGTGTCATTGAACATGTCGACCATTTTGTCAACGAAATACAATCTACTGATATTGATTTTCTGTTTCCATCTTTAAAAAAAACTGCTACTGAATCACAATGTATGTTTTCCGAAGCTTATGGTGAGCGCGCCCTTGACAAATCATAATGTTTTTAGGTGTTGAAAAAATTTAAATTGATTATTTTGATGTCAGATAGAAGAGTAACATTAATGGAAATTTTACAATAATTTTGACACTATATTTTTTAATTCAATTAATTTAAGAATTTTTTTTTTTAATTTCATTANAAACGTTTGTGTGTGCTTGGTCGCGCGCGTTCTCTCTTGGAGTTCGGATTGAGAATTGAATTGGGGTTGAGGGTAAGAAGGGGAAGGCGGTAAGTCCTTTGGGAGGATTGAATGGCCATTGGTAACATGACCACTGCTGGAATTTTTTTTTTTTAATTTCATTAGAATAAAATTCCTTAAAATAGAAATGTTAGTCAATAGTTTTATCATATATTAAAAGTTTTATTGTATAGAATGATTTAAAATATTGTGTGAAAGTAAATGTAAATCTTCTGTAAGTGGAGTCTTCTAATTGGAAAACCTAAATAATGATGACTAAGCTCTAAAGATAGAATTTTTCATTTTTAAAGTGTTAAGTTATTAATAAATATTTAATGAGTGAAAAAGGGTGCTCATACTGATTTTCAATGTAAATCTTGTTATGGTATTTAAATTATTAACATTAATAAATATTTAATGAGTAATTTTAGTAGGTAGCAATATAATTTAAAAACTATCGCGAGAAAGTGAATTAGTTAATTTTTGGGGGGGATTTTGAATAGAGAAAAATATAAATTAGATTTGTCGCTAGATGACATGTCAATAAAATAACCTTGGATTGTTACTTTTTTAAAAATTTCCAATTTAACGCAAGGAAGCAATGTACGAATATCTTGGCAAAAAATAATTTCATAAGTAGAAGTCTATAATAATTAAAACATGCTTTTTTACCGTTAATTCAAAGAAATTTTAACATGTTTTTCACTGGTATATAGAAAGTTAATTTCTTGAATGCTCCTGCTAAATGGGAAAGATATATCNTACATACAGCATTGAACTTTCCTATTCAAACCAAATACTAAGGCATTTTCATACATCTTTGTAAGAAGTGAAGATGCACGTCCCATCGATTCAGAAGTACCCACTAAGTAGAGAAGGGAAATCTTGCCAGTAAGCCGCATGCAGAAGAATTTTTAAATCGAATGTTTCGTTTTCTTGATCTGTTTTGAGTGTGAGGAGGCACTGACATGAAGCAAGATCACATCTAAAATGACATTCTAGTTGTTTTTGAGAAAAGTTTGATTCTTATTAATCATCTGTAGCCAGTAGAATGCTATATTAAAAGTTGACCCAGTTTTTTGCAGCTCAAAGTAAATCAAACCCCACTGATCCCAACAAATACTGGTCTTCAGCCTGAAGTAATTAGGCCTAGCAGTTGTGTCAGGTTCACCTGAAGATAACTATGGCTTTTCAATGCCAGTCACAATTTGATGAAGAAATTACTCTCTTTTTACTATATCAGATTGTTAAGTAAAGGAGTATTCTTTAAGCAATACCATAATTGAGGAGTAAGATTTTTTTTCTTTTGTGTGCTCCTGTTAGTAATAATCCAGAGAATTCCTGGTAGTACCGTTCTTCATTGAAGAGGAAGAATCAGGTGGCCTGAGTGGTGGGCTGACCACAAACCTTCTCTTGTGTGTCATGGGTTGAGAATAAATATATTCTTAACATTTATTTCCCCCTTGAGCCTATTTAGCTTGTTGCATGAATTTTTTTTTAAATATCATAACTCTGTAATATTAATATTAATTAATAACACACAAGTAATACAAGGGAATAGAATAAAAAGATCTTACTGCCTCAGCCGGGACTCGAACCCGGGGTTCCTGCTAGTTAGCATAACTGCCCAGAAATCAGGAGACCTGGTTTCGAGTCCCGGCTAAGGTAGTCAGATTTTTTCTTCTATTCCCTTGCATTTCTAGAATTAAATTAACGTGGGATTAAATAACACAACTAAAATCAGTATTTAAAATTAATTAATAACTTTATCTTAATTGTCTTATAAATCAATATGATCTTACTGGACAATAATTAATGGCCTTATTAATTAATAAATCCTTTTTTTTTCTTTTGTAAATTAAGATACTATAAAATCTTGGGTTTTTTAGAATAATTATTCCTCTCTTCATAAATCTCATTTTTGTTGTGGTATCTAATCCCACATTCTTCCTGCACACTAAAATTTACCCCCTATTCCCATATGAATGATTTTAGACACTTCTCCATTCAATACAATAGAGAAATTAAAAATATTAAAATGTAGTGTATAATACATTTCTTGACAATGAAATTTATACATATTTAGCCATTACTTATGTAAATTTTACTTAAAGTCATTTTCAGCCTAAAATTATTACTATACTTCTATACCTAAATGTTCAATATATTGAATATATTTTGTCTGCTTTGTGTAATAAAGTGTAAAAACCAAAGATTAAAATAAACTAAAGTGCAATGGGTAAGATTTCTTTGAGTTCATATAATCCATTTCTCATTAGTGCTCCCTAGGACCAAGGTTTATTCTTTTCCACCTCCTGCTCTCTTTGACAAGCTTGCAATGTAAAAAAAAATACAATTTATTTTCATTACAGTATCAGAAAATGATTACTTCCTTCTAACCTACCTGTTCTAATAATAATTATCTTTTGATGACAGCAACTATTCAATTTTTTTATGTTCAATGGTTTGGGTGTCTTGTCAGTGGTTATAAGTCTTATTAGCAATTATAACTTAGTTTTCAGAAGCTTGTCAAATCTCTCCATAATTCAAATTTTAGAATTAAAGAATAAATTTTGTTATTCAATTTAGAAACTTTTAAAACTTTCTGACTTGTTCTATCTTTTTAGCTTGAATTTCCTTAACTATTTATATAAAGAAAATAATATCAGTCAATGTTTTAAATTTTATTATATTTACTCATTTATACATACTGAAATGAATGTTTAAATTTTATCTTTTTTTTATTAAAATGAAGTGAAATTGCCATTGAAGTGATTGTTTACATTCCAAGCAACACAGGATGGGAGGGGTATTAGACAGGTAGCCTCTCTGTTTCAAACTCCTTTAATTGTTTATTTTAACTCAGCTAATTGTTTTTTCTAAACCTTCAAATGGCAGTAAACTAAAATAAGTATGGTTAATTACCCATACTCTTTGCTGTGGTAATTTAATGTTATGTTGTTTTTTCTATTCTCTTTGTGTCTATCTCTTATTAGTTGTGGTGAATTACTTAGCATACCTTATAAATAAAGGAAACCTTTTTGTTTCTCCTGATAAGTTTCTGAAATGCCAGCTCAATATATGTGAACAGTAGTAAGTAGTGCCCTGATCACTCTTACTTAAGAGATAACAAAAACTTATTACTTTTGGTGGAAATGTTTTTCCTTTTTAAATATTTATTGATTTTTTTTTTTAACTTTTGTTACTTCAACTTTTTTTTTAGTTCTCAATCATAAAAAAAATACTAATCCTAATGTATACATTGTTTTCTTAGCTGTAGAAAATTATAAATGGTTTTTTAAATGGGAACAAAATTAAGTCAAATTGTTTGCTATATCAACATACATACAGTTTTCTCCATGATAATGATGTTTTGTGAAACATTTCTTTTACTGAGCTTATTCATCGAACTGTGTAGTAAATCTTTTCCTCCCATCCTTAATTTAATGTTTATGCTTTGAGGTACATATAATATGAAAATCAGATTATAAACATTATGAAATGCATTATATTTAATAAATTTGTTTAAGTTCTGTGGGTTCTGGTGTTTAGGGTACTAGACTCCTGAACCAAAGGTCCTCAGTTCAATGCTCACAGGGCACAGTTATTTTTTCTTTTTTTCTGAGCTTCTGTTTCTAATGTTTTATAGAATTAATCTAAAAGGTTATTTCCACCACCAATGAATATAGAAGGTATGATAGTTATAGAGGATTCTTTGTGTGATCCTAGGGAACACCCAGCCTTAATTTGGAACCATTCCTCATTGAATAGGAAAAAAATTAGGCGGTCAGAACACATCTTCTCTACTGCCATGGGTCAAGAATAAATAAATCCTTTACATCAGAGTTGAGCAGGACATTTACTTTTTTAATGAACTAGATGGTAATATGATTGGTAACTAGGGTGGCAACTAATTATAATTACCAATTATAGTTTGCCAACTAATTATAGTTTGCAAACTATTGGCCAAACCTTTGTTCTATGGTTATGTACCTAAATTAAATGAAGACAATTTAATTTAATTTTGAACTTTGATTTAATTCTCATCTGTAATTGTGTTGAATATAATTTCATCTCATCTTGATCCTGTCAGGGGATAATTAAGGGTTAAGAGTTTTATAACTGCTAAATTCTTATCCAATATATTTGAGATTTTGGCCATTTTTGAGAAATGTACTGATAGAAGTTTTTGTTTTCTTAGTTTTGTTGTATTTTTTTTTTAGTAGTTTGAGAATTAGAATAAAAATGAAAGTAAAGGATTCATTAAGATTATTATTAAGAAAAATCAAGCAAACTTGAGTGGGTGTAAAACTCGAGTGTCAAGATTAACCTTAGTTTGTCAACACCAATATGATAGATAAACCTTATCATAAACTGATCACTGGCTGAGAAAAAAATAAATTTTCCTGTTTATTCTTTCCTTTGATTCTCTCCCTGCTTTTAATCCTTAAGATTGAAAAATTCGTTCAGAAATTTTACAGTACTTCATCACTCTTTGAAATGTTTTAAATTAATATTTTATAGAATCCAGTATATACTTTTAAAGCATTCAGAACAGTAAAGCTCAGGGAACAGTAAAACTCTTAGATGAAAACTTCAATTTATTTTATCATAACTTTAAAATTGAATTCATTTTTATTCATTACTACCCTTTACTTATGATAGTAGACAAAACTGACAATAAATCACAATTGTTTGCATTGGCAAGTTTGCACTGAAAAATGCCTTTTTCAAACAATTATATTTTGGATAAAATTAATTGACTTTAATGAATCTTAAAGGCAGTTTTTGTAGTTAGATCATCAGTTTTGGAAGAAGATATATATTTTTTCTTGTACTTTCGACTCTTGGCAGAGATTAAAGCGGAGGCCACCTCCATTATACACATTAGTAAAAGATACCCCATATTATTATCCTACTTTCATTATAAGCTGAAATTTAGTTTAAAAATTAAAATTTTGTATTATTATAAGATTTTACTATTTCTTTTGCTTTAAGAATAAATTCCTAACCTAAAAATCAGTATTAATATTACACATGTCATGGATTGGAATTATANGAAGAGTAAATTCTTAACCTAAAAATCAGTATTACTCATGTCATGGATTGGAATTATAGAAAATCACTCTATACTTATTCCATTTTATAATTAAATTTAATGAAGAATTAAAATGTATTTAATTGAAAAGACTTGGAAATTTTTAACTTTTAACCCATTATATTGTTCATTACTAATGAATATTATTACAATTAAAAAAAAAAAAACATGTATGCAAAATTGATATAGTATAACTGATAAGCAGCTAGTTAAATTGTTTTTTTATATTTGAATGCTATTTGATATAACCTAGTAGAGGTTTACTCTCAGTTCTAATCTAATGATTTTATTTTATTTCTGGTCCGTTCTGGCCCTGTCAAATTGTCTTCTGAGATAATTTATCTTTATTGCAGTGACTGCTTTTGGCTTATTCAGTGTGATCCATAGGCATATACTTATTTAGAGGAGTTTAAATAGTTAAAAGTTTCCAAAAATTTCATGTTTGTCCACATAATCTTAAAGAATAGTAAGTATATGCAGGAAAAAAATTATTACAATGAGAACATTCTAATAAGTTTTTTTCCCTAATATTGTTTATTCTGAAGTGATTGTGCGAATCTGTGCTTGTGACTAAGCATTTCGTGGTATCCCATGTGTAAGAAGCTCTGACATTGAATCATGAGTCAGCAATATCAACTATGGCCTCACATTTTGTCTTTGAAGTGATTCAGTCAACATGCTTTTGCCTCAACTTACCATATTTTTTTTTTTTTTTTTTTTTTTTTTTTTTTCACTTTTATTTTCATAATGAAAAACTCAATTTACATTTTTGATTCAAGTCTATTTTTTTGATTGAAGAGGTAAAATTGACATTTTGGCCCTGATAAGCTCCGTGGCCAACAACTTTTATATCTGAAACAACTTTTTGATAATTATTTCTAGTTATACATATTAAAAGTAATTAATAAAAGCTCTTACAATAAATATGAGAAAAAAGTATGTGTCATGTAGAAGTTTCATAAAGAAATTGAATTTACTTAGTTATCACGAAATTTATCAGATTACTCAATTGTCAGTTAGTTTAAATTTTAAAAAGGGAAGTGAAAAATAAATTTAAACCACTAATAAGAAAGAAAAGACAAGACTAGAAGAGATTCCTTACCTTTAAGTAACCATGAGCAGGTTAGGGGTTGAGAAAAATAAGCATAAGCCCAAAGATTTATTCATAATACATCAAATGTTCATTACAAAATATCTTCCTTAATGCGTACTTTTGTTAAAGTGCTTCAAAAATAACTAACAAAAATTACATTGTCCACATATTACATGCTTTATATATTTTTCCTGTCACTCATAATAATTATGATTTATCAACTTCTTGAACTAGTCTTATAAAATATTTTCAATATACTTTACATTAGTCTAATAGTTTTACCATTTCAAGCCATTGATATACTATGTAACGATTTAAAGAAAGTTTTGTAAATCTCATAGATACTTCACTTTTTTTTTCATTTAAAAGAACACGTAGATAGCACATGAGCATCAGTATATGTACTTTTTTAATAATTCTTCTTTTGCATTTTTACACATTAGAAATACATATTCAGAGCTTGTGTTCTTGTACTAATGTGAAAATTTGATTTTTTGTAAGGAATTTGCTAAAACTGAGAGAGGAAATTTAGTTTATTTCATTATCTGCCAAAATGTAGGACGTTTATAATGTTAACTATTTGTTCACATAGGCTTCGACGGTCGTCAGATGTATTTACAGTTTCTTCTTCCTGGTTGGACCGTGACAGGTTGTTGATAGTTGCCGAGCTTTCCCACATCCTGTGATGGCTTCTTCAAGGCTGAATAGAGAATGAAAGCTGTTTTTTTTTTGTTTTTTTTTCTTACCCTCTTTTATTTTTATATTTTATACAAGTAATAGCCACCAATTGGTAAACCAATAGGTGGTTATGTAAGAGGTGACCTTATATTATTAATTTTATATTTGTAATACTTGAAGGTGTGATTAAATTGATATTATTACATATAGAATATACTTATTCTAGGTTTAACATAGTAAGGAGTCTGAGGGGAGGGACTTCCGTGTTTAACAGATTGAACTAAATACTAAACTAAAACTAACTTAAGAACTATCTTATACCTAAGATTATTTACAAAGTTTGTTGAACAATTCAAGGAATTGTCCTAAAGGGTGAGAAGGTCAAGGATGGTTCCCTTCTCGTTATTAACAGACTACCTCATGGGTAGTATTGGAGAGCTGATTTCTTTGAAAAGAGGATTAGTGCAGTGGCGGAGTTCGTCAAAGAATTTAATGTGTCTCCTTCGGATGAACTCCGTGACTGTGGGTATCTCGAGCTCCTCTTGGATAGTTGACATCTTCCTTCGAAGGGTTGTATGAAATACCAGTCTTTTTAGAATTCCATTTTGGAACGACTGGAGTCTGCGTAGAGTGCTGGGGTCCATGTATCTCATGCTTGGAGCGCCATGCAGTAGGACAGGTCTGATAATCGCTTTATATATTAGAAGCTTAAGTCTAAGCGATAGATTGGGAGACATTAGAAGATGGTGGAGTCTGCGACTCTTAAGTCTCGCAAGCTTAATCCTACTGGTTACATGTTTGGAGATGGTGAGGTTCCTGTGTATATGGACTCCCAAGTAGTTGAGACATGTTGAAACTTTCTGTTTTTTCCCACCTATTGTGAAATGGGTCAGTAGTCTTCCTTTTTTCTTTTTATGATGGGTCTTGATGACCGCATCAGTTTTAGATGGATTTACACGTATCCCGATGTTATCCAGGGCTTGGCGATGTCTTGGCATGCGTCTTGGGTGGTATTGAGTGCTTTGGCTGCCTGGATGCTGGGGGAGTAGACTCCAATGTCGTCAGCGTAGGCTGATATCTCTACTCCAGGGAATTTCATGTTGATAACATAGATGGTAAATAGGATAGGACCGTGTACCGATCCTTGAGGGGCACCGCAGGTGGTGGCTTTGAGGGAAGATACAGTGTTCCCAACTCTTACGGAGAAGGTCCTTCCCGTGAGATACTCCATCATGATGGTTACAAGTAGGGAGGGGAAGCCATAATCCCTTAATCTTCTGATAAGGATTTGGTAGATACACAGTCGAATGCCTGGGTGCAGTCGAGAGAGATGAATGCCGTGGCTCTTTTCCTGGTGATGAGTTGAGACGCATGTGATTAGTTAGGACAGGTGGTGTTCACAAGACAGGCCTGCTCGGGAAGAATTATATTGCTTCTGTCACAGTGATCGAGGATGTGTCCAAGCAATAGTTATTCATATATTTTTGATATATGACTGAGCAAGCTGATGGGTCTATAGTGCTCCGGCAGATCACCCTTTTTGTACGGTTTAAGTACTGGAACAATGATGGCATTCGGTATGTTTCCAGGCATTCGGGAAGTAATTCCTTTTCTCATGGAAGAGTTTAAGAGATTTAGTAAATAGGCTTTCTCTTTTCTTGGAAGCATCTTGAGTAGTACTTATGGGATGGAGTCAGGGCCAGAGGATTTACCCTCCTTTGTCCGTATAAGGGTAGATTCAAGTTGGTTAAGTGTGGAATATAGTGGTATGTGTGTCTAGTTTGTTTATGGGGCGTTTTTGGGTGTAGTTTGGTCAGTACGTTTTTGGTCCATGCTGTGGTAGTACTCTGAAAGCGCAAGGGATTGATCTTCTTCTATGGAGATGAAGCCATTTGTGGACAAGAGGACAGTCCTTCTCTTTGCACAGGTGCTTCTGAGTAGTTTCCAGAACCTTTTTGGGTCCCCATGTGTTAATCGTATCGTTGGTCGTGCCACATAGATGTTTTCCACTGGGCATATAGTTTGGCTACCTGTCGTGTGAGGGAGTTAATGATGGGTGGTAGGTTGCCGTCATTTGTTCTGGCGTGGATGTTACGGAGGTAGTTCCTCTGCTGGACTAGATGGGTAATGTGTGCAGGCATCTTTCGCTGATAAGAGAATTTAGGGATTTTCGCCTCGGCCGCATTATTTATTACTCCAGTCGGAACGTCAATAGCAAGGTCTACATCTCCAGGAGATGTTAGGGGGCCTATGCTGGGGAGGTGTCTTGTAACTTCCTGACGGTAGCCCCCCCAGTCAGCTTTGAGGAAAAGGTTTTTCTGGGACCCGGAAAGGTTTTTCTACCCTCAACAGCATAGAGTACTAGGCGATGATCAGAGGTACCATAGTCAAGGGGCGTACAGTTAGTGATTAAGTGTATGTCCTTTGTGATTAGTAGGTCAATGGTCGACACTACATGTAGATTCCTGACATGTCGAAAGATATGCATCCTAGGGTGTACTACTCCTACCCTGGTTTTTGTGATGGCTTTTCCCATGGGATTAGGAGTATTGCAGCCCCATATGGTGTGTTTCGTATTTAGTTCTCCAAGAATGATCTGCAGTATCCTGTATTTTTCTGCAGTTGTGAGTAGGGTCTTAGTGGGAGTCATGTTGGCAGACGGTCTTCGGTAGACACAGGAGAATGTGTACCTATGTCTGGGTCCAACAAGAGCGCTGATGGCTCTTGTCCCGTCGGTCTCTATCGTGTTGTCATCAGCTTGGTGGGATTTAAGTCACTGCGGACCAGAAGGACGACTCCGCCCGAGGTTCCGGTTTTACGATCTGTTCTGTAGGTTTTGTACCCTTTAAATTGGACCTTGTCAATGGGGGAAAGTATGGTGTCAGTAATGCCAACTACTCCTGGACTGTATTGGGAGAGAAGTATCTCAATTTCGGCCTTTTTGTGTTTAAGGCCTCGGATGTTATAGTTTATGAGATACTCCTCAGTCATGTCGAAGGGGGTTGTCCATTAACCTGTCAACTTTGTTGAGGAGGTTGGTCATGTTGTCCATACGTCACAGCATTATAGACATGATTTGAGCCATACTCGGCTCATATGTCTGTGCTGGGGGAGGTGAGGAGATCATTTCGTTGACTCTGGCTGAGGGTCTGGGGGAAGGGGGGAGTCGCTCAGCCTGTGTTTGGGGGTGAATTATAGGGTTGATAGTCGCCGCATAGGAGACTCCTGGGGAGATACGCCTGGCGGTTTTCCTATCATTGTGGGTAGGGATGATGAGAGGGACATTTTTTGTTCTCCTAAGGGAGATTTTTTCCGTCTTTTCGACGGTGGTGGGACAACCTCTATAATAAGAGGGGTGGTTTCCGCCACAGTTATTACAGCTGGGGGGATTTGCTTGGGGCAGGTCAGGGTGGTGTGCGGTCCTTTTCACCAATTACAGAGTACTTTGGGGCCACAATACCCTTGGTTGTGGCCGCATTGATGACAGCGGGAACATATTGTTGGCCCTGGGGTTGCTTTAAATTTACTCACTCTAATAATAACGTGAGCGATGGCTTTTATTTTTTTGAGGGTTTGGATTTTGACCTTGTGGTCACATACTAGGAGTAGTGGAGCTAGGAGGGTAGTGCTACCATCGGGGTTATTGCGACGGAGGCGGCTGACCCTGACGTACCCCGAGAGGTTTTCGGAAAGGAAGTCAGCTACCTCCCTGACATCGTGGTCTCGATCGAAACCGTGGATAAGACATTTTTTGTGCTTTTTTGCACCTCGGGGGGCATACGTGTGATAGGATGTTTCATTCTTACTTAGGAGACTAAGAACCACAACTTTTTCAGCCACGTCATCGAAGAAAATTTTATTTTCCCTATCACTCGAGTTAAGGGAGAAACCCTTAATTCCCGAGTTGAGTAGGGTCTTCCTAAGGGAAGTTTTTATAGGAGGGGAAATGATGTTGGGGGAGGGTTTTTTGACCCTACTGTTGGTGTCGTTCCTAAGTGGGGCAAATTTGTTAAATATGGGGATGGGGGGTCTATCTGTGACCCTAGGGTTTAGGGTTTCCCTCTGTTTGTCATACTTTTTGGCTGATTTTTTCCTCCTGGGAGGTTCAACTACAGTTAAATCACTGTCGTCTTCGTCTAGTTCTGTTGTGGTCTGTCTGGGGTCGGAGAGGGTCGACCCAGCGGGTCTTTTTGTTGTTCTATTTTGGCTTTCGTAGCTTCAACATCTGGTGAGAAGGGGCTGACAGAATACGTTTTGTTTAGGGGATCCATGTTATGGGGTGATAGTAAGCTACCTATTATTTAATCAAGAGTAATAAGGGAGATCTCTTGTTGTACCTCAAGACCGGCCCGTGGGGAGATCTGTCTTAGATATGGGTGTCTTCCTTATATGACGTGGCACTAATATCCTTCCACTAGTAATGTTTTAATGTCACTCACAGCACTATTGACTAACCTGTATATCGCTGTGGGCTGATGAGGAGGGCAGCAGAGGAACGCCGCAGGTAGCGTACCCGGGTCCTCGATGGGCCTCATGGGTATGCTTTCTTTGTGTATTTTTGGCTGTCCGTAGAGTCTTGGTGGGACGGGGTCGGATATCTTGAGTGACTTCCTCTTCATCTGTTCTTCGTTGTTTGAGTTGATTATAGAGATGACCTGCTGGTTGATGGTCTTTGTAGGATCTTTTTTAAGCTTCTTGTAGGTGTCGTCAACGAGACACCTACAACTACCACGTCATTGACCAGCCGCCAGAAGACAGTATCAACCAATGGGAAGGCAGGCTTCGCCTAAGGACCGACCCGCACCGAGTATAAATGTGCGAAAGTTCGGCAACTATCAACAACTTGACACGGCCAACCCGGAAGAAGAAACTGCAAATACAAATGTTAACTATTGCCTTCAAACATAATTTTAAATTGCTCATCTTGGAGTTAATGAGTCCAAAGTAACCAAGAGCCTATGAAACAACTATTTAGGTATTTTTTCTTTTATGACAATATATTATAAAAAATCGGAATTTATCTTTTCTTCTTGCCATTTAGTATGTATATTTATGTCTTTCTATATAGATATCATTATTTCAGAATATTTAGAACAAAATATATTTCATCAGTTATCTAACTACACTATTACCTAAGAGAATTCTCACTACCTGAATTGGGATCTGCCTTTTTTGTAAATCTGTTCATTGTATGGCTGTCTGTTTCTTGCTAAAATTATTCATTCCAGAGTAATTGACTTCCAAATTTCTTATAAAAACCTTTTTTGTTGTGTAGAAGATGATAAATAAAAGCAATGTTTACTTATCACTTACCTTCCCATTTTCCCAAAATAATGATAAAAAAATAAATAACATATTTTATTAAAAAAATTATTTACCATAGCAATTTTTGTTTTACTATTCATTCTAAACCATTATTATACACAATGATTGTTTTTATCTGCTTCTTGTGGAATCAGTATTTGTCATCAATTGTAAATAATCTTTAGTTTTCAGCATTTGAGGACCATTCGTGGAAACAGACTCTAGACAACTCAAAAGGCCAACCTTGGATGGTTAAGAAGGGTCCTCTTCCAGAGAAAAAAGCACGAAAAAGTCAATGGGATAATAATTAACAATGTTCTAATTCAACTTTAATTTCTGACTGATCTAATGCCTTATATTATATATTTAGTGTTATATATTTATTAATTATAATTTTAAAATTATGATTAGTGCAAATAAATATTTGTTTTCATAGTACAATTTTAGTGACACGGTATAGGTAATAAAATTTATTGAAAGAGTATGCGAGCCTTGTAATCTTTGATATTGAAAATGACTATTTCTAAAAATACATATTAGTGAGAATTCTATTATATTATTTTAGTGATATAATGACCCTAAGTGGTTGCAAGAGAGGCTAACTCAGCAGTCGTCCTTTTTATACTTGTGTGAAGTGTGTTTATTTACTTCTTCAACTTTTACTTCTGAAGGATTATCAAACACACTCCTCCATGAAGCTATAAATGATTTAATAGCTTAATCATCAGAACTCTTACCCAGGTAGGTCGTATTTTATTCTCTAATACATTTCATCCTTCTCCCCCTAGTTAAAAAAGCAAATTGTTACTAAATCTTATTTTCAATTAATAAATAAATTCAAAATTTAGAGGAAAACTGGTTATTAACTTCTACAAATAACTGTTTATAATAATAAATTGTAATTCATTAAAATTATATCAGATTTAGGTAAACTTAAAATAAAGTCCAACCCGGAAGAAGAAACGGTACATACA